>JBBMOE010000026.1:4192068-4295031 GCA_037975065.1 Chaetodon trifasciatus | reverse complement strand
GGGGGAGAGAGAGAGAGAGAGAGAGAGAGAGAGCACATCTTTTGCATCGGGGAGCCCAGGAGAGGAGAGCAAGAGAGATTTATCGCTCCTGCCTGCATTTGCATCATAAAAGTCCTCCATTTAAACTGCAGACCATGGAACAGTACAAGACGCAGCAAATTGAAATACAGGAGAATCTCTGTACGCACTAAGATGGTGCTGCTTGAACTAGATCCATCTCTCTCTTTCCCCTCCCTTTTTTCTTTCATTTCATCCTGGCGAGGTAATGAAATTAACAATGTAAGTGGTCTCTGTCTGGCTGAAGCTGTGAGCATCATTCTCCTGTTGAGATGATGGATTTTTCCTCATAACCCAGCCAGGCATTCACATGAGATTTGGTTGAATTTTGAAGAAAGATGAGGAGACCAATATATATTGATGGGCTCTGTCGGTGTCCAATATCACTGACCATTTTCACCCCGTAATATTATAAATATTCACTGTGTGTGTCACAGTTGCATCCTAGAGATTTTAAAAAGCATTTAGTCCATTATGAAATGCTTTCAATTGAGGAAACAGCTTTTGAAGAGGAGGGAAGTTTCCTCACAGGCTGTACATACTGATGCCCCTGAAGCTGATCAGTGGAGTTACATCCACACCCTTATCATAACAGAAGAAGTTGAAATTGACCAGAGCCTGTATTTATCAAGCAGTTCAGAGAAGGAAACCTGTCCTAACTGGCCAAAAATGTTCAAAGTCACATATTTTTAGTCCTGCTTTTAGAACTAGGAGAAAAAGCATTTGATCAAGAGTTTATCAGGAAATTGCTGCTATCTTAAGAAAAGCTCCAGAGTTAGCTGCTGCCAGGAGATGGCATTCAGGCAGAGACAATCCATGAGAAGAAAAGTGCTTTGGAAATACTTGTTGACAATTAGCTCATTAGGCTGTTTGAAGAAAATGGAATAATTTGACTTTGACTTTGTTTGACATTCATATTGTGCAGACTGACTCTTTTAAGTAAGGAGAAAAATGCAGCCTTGCAACAGTGATGACTCCGTCAGTATTAACAATTTCAATAAATACTAATAAATCAAACTTTGACTTCTATCAAAGCAACTCGTACAGATAATGGGCACCACTCAAAGGTCCTCAGTGAGAGCAGACCTTAAATTTCATTTTGAATACAATCACTTTCTCCCTGGTTGGATGTCACTTGCTTAACTTTACAGCAGCTAAAATACATTAGAGTTTCTAAAATATTTCTGTATTTTTTTAAATGTTTTCATTACACATCGCACATATTGTTTATTTCCCAACACTGGGTGGCATCATATTGTTGAAGGGACAAAAAGAAGATGAAATGTTATCCACAGACAGTTTTCAGCATCATGCATCTGCGTCAAATGATCTGCTACTTTTATCTATACATGCCAAAGTTCACCTGCAGTCTACTGTATTAATGGACTCTTGTTTAACAGTAATACACATGACTGAATGTGCCAGAAATCCTGGCATTATGAAATACTTGTTATTGTCGCTAGCCTATGCACATTAAGCCCAGAAGTTACTATTTTTTGCATTTTAAATTTTCATGCTCATCTAAAACAGCACTGTTAGGAAAACTACTACTAATACTACTTCTACTACTACCACTAGTACATGTCATGAAGCAGTGATGTCATATGTTTTCTTTAGAAAACTCTGAGGTAGAAGTGTTTTTAGTCGCAAGTAGACTTTAATAAAATGGGTTCTGGTATATAGAAAAAGCAGAATCTCCACAACAATAAATGGAAAGACATTAAACAGGGTACAAAAGAAGGAAAGAAGCTGAAATGGGGAGGGGAAAAAAACATGGATATCTCCTTCTCAGTCTCTCTGTCTTAATACAGAATATGTGAAGGGAGCAGAAAATGGTACAGAAAAGAAGAGCAGACATGCAGGGAGGAGACAGAGGAGGTCATGGATTGTTTCTGCAGTCTACTGATTGAAAGCTGCTCAAATCCACCCTGTAATTAACTCTTATCACATCAAGTAAATGAAGTGCCTTCACAATCACACTGTCATTGTGTCAGACAACAAGGAGAGGCAGGCTGGAGGAGGGCCAGTGTTGGGAAAGCCATTTTCAGAACCTTCACAAGCTGCCACTTACTGCACATGGCAATGGGTTGAACTACAATAATCCTGAAGTCAAGAGATATGGTTTTATTGATTAAATGCACAAAACCTGTTCAAATTATCATGTCATACAACATTCCCTCGGAAAATGCAGGTATCAAAAAGGATGCTGGAACCTGATATAAAATGGCTGAAAATCACTGTCTGGTTTGAAAGAAATCTAGGAAAATGCAGTACTAAGTAGATATTCAAAGCACATTTATGCCATGAATTATTCCATGGGTACCTGTGTTGTAGTTGGCTATTGTCTGTCCTACAGAGTAAGACCCTTGAGTATGAAATAGATGAGTGTAGTGCAGATTCTAGCAAGCAGCTCATCTCATGTTGTGCTCGTGCTACTACAAATATGAAGCAGACTCACCAAAGCACAATATTAGACTTCAGCAAAAAAGAAATCTGACAGTAAGGATGTTAATTGCTGGTTGGTTTGTCAGTATTGTTGTATTTAACTGGCTGTTAGAATTGAGGTATTGAATACAAATGATGAATATGAGGGGTCACCTAACTGCCCTGTAAATGCCAAAAATAAACTGTGTAAAGTTGACTTTTGACATTGACGCTGAAATTAATGTTAAACAAGAATTGAAATGCGCTTGTGACAAAGTTTATTTGTCATAGTCCTGTATTGGCTCTCTTTTGATTTCCTATGCTTGGAGGAGGCATATGCAAAGGCGAACAGTATACACACCTACCAAGATAATACCATACCACCCTTCTAAAGGAACACACACATTATATAAATTCATTTCAAAACATATTTCTTTATGTAGTTTTTTCTGTTGGTCTTCAGCATGTATGTGCAGAATGATGTGGACCAATTATTGTAATGTGGTTAAATAAAGTTTAATCTAAGTGCTTACATTAAACAGAGAAATGCATAGCATGTGTACAGTATTTTTTGACTTGCTCAGCTACAATGTTTACTACATTTCTGGGGTCATATTTAACTCCTTTTCAAAGAGCATGGTCATTAAACACAGCAAAAAAACAAAAAACAAACAAAAAAAAAAAACATCAGACATAATGACCTCCACCGCTGTAATACAAAATTTCTTAGACCATCCTGACGTGTCTGTCTGTTTTGACTGTATAGTCACTATTTGACTGTATATAGTCAAAACAGACAGACAGAATCCATTCTTGTGCAGACATATAACTGCAGAATATTCATAATCACACTGCAGGCTGGCCTTATAGAGGAGATGATTTAATTAGATTCCAGAGAACATGTGCTTACATTTGCATATTAATGAGGAAAAACTGTTTTTCTTCTTGCAGTTTTCTTGAAACTGCAAAACTCCATTATGTTCTAAGAGGCATAGTTCATATTAATAGCAGCCATGTTTTATGTGAAGATAAGTATGATGACAGAGTACTAGCTTCTAAATAATGTTAATTACCTTAATTACGGATCTTAATAGCATAGCCTCTTATATTAAATTATTATGGTTGATGAGGGATTAGGCAGCTCAAGCAGCTCAAGCCTGTCCATTAACTTTTACATTATTTAGACTCAAGAACAGTATATTAAATGCAGCAGGATTTTTTCTTTTCTTCATCTGTAATGAAAGATATTTGGCTATACTGGAAGGAAATTTAATATCCTTTAAAAAATGATGTGTTTCTGTATTTTATGATTCACTATTTCAGTATGTAACAAGCAAGTGAAATGCTTCGACAAAAGCCAAATAATATAGCATGGCTTCCAGATGAATTATGTAAGTATTCTGTTGGGATATAATTAATCATTCATTAACATATCACTTTTAGAGTGTAGATTGTTCCAACATGGCGGTTAAAGTTTACACAGTGGAGGTAAATCCTGAAAATGTTTATTCTGTGATTATGAATACACAAGTGTACACACATACATATAAATGGCTCTGTATGCTTTGAGACACATACTGTCCACTGTCAATTCAGCCATCACCGGTATCCACCTTCCTGAACTGTCTTCTAATGGAGTCCCTGGGGCCTTGTCCATGAGATCATCCATAGCCTGACATCCCAAACCTTCAGTGTTGATGGTGGAAGAATCATTTGTGCTGCTCTCCAGAGAGTCCCCCTTCTTTGGCCCAGACATGAAGCACCCAGGAGGCAGCTGAGCTCTGTAAAGAAGGCATCAGAGGAAGTGGAGTCCCACCTGCATCCTCACACCCTTCCACAAGAATCTCCTCGGATAGGTGAGCGACTCATGACCGGCTGTCATCCTCTGCTCCAGCACCACCAGCATCCAGTTGATTCACTAGATCTTGATTACATTCCAGATCTTCTCCTCTTCCTGGGGTTTGTCATGAGCCTGATAGTTGTGGAGTGGATGACCCCATTTGTCCTCCTGCCTCTGACAGCAGAAGGCCAAAAGTAGTTTCTAATAAAGGGCAGAACTTCATACATTACATCTTCCCTGAAAGACTAAAGTTCCTCACCTCTCAAATACACTCTAAATCTCAGGCTGTCTCAGTGGGAGATGTCAGCTATTGCCCAGAGGTAC
Organism: Chaetodon trifasciatus; assembly: GCA_037975065.1. NCBI lineage: Eukaryota > Metazoa > Chordata > Actinopteri > Chaetodontiformes > Chaetodontidae > Chaetodon > Chaetodon trifasciatus. Next base: position 4,290,386 of record JBBMOE010000026.1, on the reverse strand, counting down.
CTCACCTGGGGTGTATCATTATCCTACCTTAAAGTATGTAAGGGGAATGATGGGATAGCCAAATCTAATGTCAGGCTGTCCTTTGCTGCTTCCTCTCCTCCTTCATTGGTTTGGGGTGCCAGCATTCTCCATTCACTCCATTCCAGGCTGCAAGCCTCCTTTTCCTTCATGTGTCCTCTCTCTCATTTTTCAGTGACAAAGCAGTTCAGGGGTCAATGATTTCCCTTGTTTCATCCACCATTCTTTGAATTTCCTACACAGAGATACCAATGCTTCTTTTCATTGCTATATAATTTGGGAAATTTAAGAGTACAAAAATACTGTGCCATTTTTTTTCTCTTACTCCTGATGGCTGGTGGGTGATGCAGGTCCAGCAGGGAGTAAATCATATCGCTTACAGCTCTCACCCCAAGTTTTTACCAGTTGTGAAGCTTGTTATAGGACAGACCATGTACAAAGTACAAACATTTTGTTTAATTTCTCGTAGAACTGGAACAATGCCAGTTCCATAAGCATGTGCATAACAGCATGCCCAGCTTGACCCTTGCTCAGAGTTCAAAGGGCAGTTGCCAGTGTGAGTGTTTCCAGAGAGTGCACTGATCTGATGGCAAACCTTGAAAGCTGATAACCAACACCAGAGCACTTTTTTTCATTGGTCTTCAGTACTCTGGGCAAGAACTACAGTATATTATGTATCTAGTATTAAGAATTCACAAACTGTTCTTCCCAAGTGCAATGGATAAAGATTGGAATTTATTCAAAAGATGGGGGAGTGAAGAGATATAAGGTGAAAAAAAGAGAGGAAGACAGAAACAAGGACGGGGGATGAGTATTTTACTATAGCTGTGCTGAATTACGCAGAGGCTTTTCCCCACGGCATTCCCCCCGGAAGGCTTAAAAGTGAGCATTTATAAAGCATCAGTTAGATTTCTGTATGTGTGTCATGTAATGAAGCCTGTGCCTTTACCCCAGCTTTCCTTTGACTTTGTCATTTGCATCCAGCTGGATTTGAAGTGAATTGAACTGGTCCTTTTACATAAATAATTCATACCAAGAAAACTGTAAGTGAGTACTATTTACAAACTTGGGTCAAACAATACAATAAAAATCTGGATAATAACAAGGGGACAGTATAAAATAGAACAAAGCAGAGTTATTTATATACCATGAATGCCAAAGGGAGGTTTGCAAAACTACACAGAATACAGAATGCTGGTAATGTTCTGCTTTGTCAGTCTGATTTAATTTTTTTTCCTGAAGAGAATCATGTAATTATGTATTAACTGTAGTGGAAAAGAAGAAAGTAGAGAAAGTTTAATGGAGTTGCTAAATACAACAGAAATAGAAAAGTGGAGGGGTCAGTTGGGTAGAGTCCACAAGACGTCGGGAATTATTGAATAATTCACAAGGCTTTTTTTTTTTCTTAGAATCTCATCATTTGAGATCCTTGAACACTGTAAATGTACTTTCAGTACAGAATGATTTGCCCTTTAAAGGAAACTTTCCTGGATTGCTCCATAATAATTCTGTTCTATTCTATTCTAAAATATTAGAAACAAAAAATCCACAAAGTAATTACATCTTTGCTAGAACGTTGATTAATTCACATTAAAACACATAATCAGGGCCATTACAGATCTACTCACATACTTCACAGCATGTAGACTATGAGGCAGTAGATAAATACATAAGACATTTAAATAAAATGTTTATAACTTGGCAGGTCAAGAGCACATTTATGTTTCCTTGACAAGTCAGCTACATTCATTTTAATGGAACCAGAGTGTTTAACTGTATTAAAACAGCACTGAATAAACTATACATTTATATTGAAGTGATACATGATTTAGCACTTTTCAAAACAAAGTTACAAAGTGCTTTACATGGATTGAATCAAGATTAAACCACTACAGGACTGAGGCAAATAAAATCAGACTAATAAAATAAAATAAAGCCCTGACCAATAAATAAATATGAATACTAATAATAAAACAGATAAGACCTGCACCAAACACTGCACTAGAATTAATAAAATGCTTCTTTGAAAAGATAACTTTTGAGAAGTGACTTAAAAGATGTCACTGATTCAGCAAACTTCAGCTCCTTGGACACAGAGTTCCAGAGCTGAGGGGCCTTTACTCCAAAAGCCTGGTCACCTTTAGTCTTGAGCCAGGACTTAGGAACAGCCAGCAGAGTCCTGCCTGAGGATCTGAGGCTCACAGGGGAGCAGAAATTCAGCATTGTGGCTGGGAGCTGAACCATGAAGTGCTTTAAAGTTAATAAAGAAAATCTGAAATTCAATTCTCAAACTGACTGGAAACCCGTGAAGAGAGGCTAAAACAGGGGTGGTATGAGCCTGTTGAATAGCTTTTTGGATCAACCCTCAATGGAATCAAATTATTTAACTGAGATGAAATAAAAACGCTGGATGATTTTGGATAAAAGCATGCACTATTAGGATTCTTATTTAGCCAGGCAAAGTATCCAAGGACACGCTCTATTATCCTGCTATTCAGGGAACTATATTGCCATAATCAGCAGCAACCATCTGTTACTATGCACAGTGGTCTATATAGTACATAAATATTCATGTGCCTGTCTTATGTGTTCTCATATGTCTGTACTAGAGGTGTTCAGTCAGGTGTTCAAATCAACACATTTCCAAAGTGAACTGACTACACGGAATACACACTGTCACTGTCACACAGCATGCTATTTTCTTTTTAAAAGCTTATTAAAAGACAGCAATAGCCACAAAAAAAAAAAACAAAAAACAATAATCTGATAACTCTGTCATAAATAATAAGGCTGCTGAGCTCTTAACCTTCTTAATTGAGCTTGTATAAGCTAGTTTTGTACTAGCAACAGACTGAACACAGTAGTGAATGGAGGACAGCCAGTAGGTGATGTGCTCACCTACTGTTTTATGTTCTGAGGAGCCATGGTGTTCCTTTCACCCACTTTCAACTAAGTAGTTATGTTTCACTTTTCAATTTTATGTTGTGACGGTGGTGTGGTTAAGGTCTGGTGAGGTTTAGGCACATGCATCACTTGGCTATGGTAGGAAAATATAATGTTTTGGCTGAAAAACTACCGAGTTTTGTCATCAAAAACAAGCTCAAATAGTATTCTGCTGCTTGGCAGTCATCTCACCGAGCTGTCAAGCCATTACCTTGCCCTGCTCCTCCTGAGGAGAAACTCAGCTCATATGCATGTACTGGTAATCTGATCTGCGTCACTTTGATATCTATTGTTGAAGCATTGATATGATACATATGAAACATACAGATTTAACATATCTGTAGTTTGCAGAAATGTACAGTGTCATCATCGATTCTGCTGACTGGGCCGCACTCAGTGATACTGATGGTTGCTGATATGCAGTAACCCATTTAATCCAGAATCCAGTTAAGGCCTTAAGCTGGTTACATGAACCTTTGATTCTCTGTGACTGAGCCGCTGTGTAACCATGAATAAGCAAGTTAAGAAAACATTCTAATTCCCCATCCCTCTGCTCATTAATGATTGCTCACTGACCTCAACTGTGCTATCTAACTGTAATTCATTGAGGAGTTTCAGCTAAAACTCCTTAATATTTACATGTGGAGAATGAATCCATCTCTGGTCAGTCACGTTCTCTTCACAGGGCTACTGCTGCCTCTCTCTTGCTCTAACTATGACATGAAGAATTTGCATCACTTAAACACATATGAGTACTCTCCTGCAGTTTCCTAGTAATGAACTAGTGTGTAACTGTGAATTACAATCCAAAATATATGCATGAAGTTTCCATTGTTACAGAATAAGAAATAAACACAGTATTTACTTTGATAGCCTGAGAAATAAATTCCTCTGGACACATAAGGGCCACTTACAAACTTAAACAATTACATTCTAATTACTGCCTCAGACGTTTGCCCTACAATTAAATTAGACATGAGTTTTTTAGGTAACAGCCCAGTAAATTAAAATTAACTGAACAAAACAGCACAGTATCATATTTTCTTAAATCATCAAATGGTAAACAACAACAGACAAGTGCAAGTAAGTCTCAGTCATTTTTGCAGTCCACACTGAGAAGAGGCAGATCTTTTTGTTTGTTTGTTTGTCTGTCCTTTTTATCAAAGCAATTTAAGACCTCCACAAAGACTGAAGGAGATTATGTTTAATGACAAGCATCACAGTAGGTTTAAATGGTGACAAAGTATTGAAACACTGCTGGGAAGCCACCCAGACTGGGTGATTTACTATTCTCAAACACATTTATGGCTAGCAGAACAGAACCTGACAGGTGTCATGGAAAAAAAAAAATGCTGTAAAATTAATGTTTTGTGGGAACAAATTATGAAATTATACTCTCCACTGTCCAATCTCAACAACACTTTCTCTACTATTTTACCACCATTGCATGTAATCCCCCCTTCAAACCCCTCGCTCTCTATCTCACATCTCATACCACAAATCATCAGGAAAACAGGGCCAATTCATGTATAATTACCACGACTGAAAGATTTGGTTATATGAAAATTGAGAGCAGATATGCGACCAGCCACTGTAACTGTGTTACAAAAGTAGAATGTGTGAAATATATCCACTCTGCTTTTGTATTACAATTTGCATATTGCAATATTACATCCAACAAGGATGGTCACCTTATATTCATCGGGCAGACACTGAGAAAACAATACAATCTTCTTACTTGATCTTTCTGTCTTTCGTTTTGTTGGTGTGTATGTCTTTGTTCGAACATAATTCCTGCAGCACCAGCAAAACAATGCCACCAACAGCAGGAATTATTAGCCTGGTATACTTGCTCTGGGCCGCCATTCATCCATCATAAATGCCATATTTAATTGTCTGAAAGCCATGTTTAGATCCGGCAAACTGACGCTTAATTCAAGGCAACATTCAGGAAGAGGGCTAGGAAATAATCTGGTGATGGATGACTGTGACCCTCCTTTGGGTAGACTGCAACGAGTGGACAGCTGGATGGATCGAGCAAAGTGGAGAAAGGAGAACGAGGAAAGAGGGAGGGAGAGAAAGGAGGAGGAAAACTTGGTATTCAGAGAATCACTCCAACTTTTCATCTGCCCTCAGGCCGGCAGCGGCTCAAGGGAATAACAAGCGTCTCCTTCAACCCCTTTTTTCTGTTCCCGGGATACAGAGAAGTAAAACCCTCTAAAAATAGTGTGACTGTATTTCTTTGTGTGTGCGTGTGTGTGCGTGTGTGTGCGTGCGTGTGCGTGCGTGCGTGCTTGTGCGCCTGCTGGCTAGCATGAGCAGACTACATGCATAATGACTTCCATTAACCTTCACACTCCTGAAGGATGGTGGAAAAGATTTACAGTGCATCTGGGATGATGCAAATATCATGTTGAATATTTTTACAGTTTCTGTGTCGAGTTTGCTGCTGTTGTTCTGATCGCAGGGTCTATTCTTATCTAAGTGTAGTGTATAATGTGCGTGAACTACCTCTTGTCTGTAAGAGATGGCCTGAGGCACCTGAGCAAGAAAAATTCTCCTTCTGTTCTATTTATAAAAAATGATCCTCTTGAGTATGACCCATTTAAACCTAGTGAATATATGGTGTAATTTGATGATGTGCATTTGTGCTATATGAAGTGTTGCATTAAAAAGCATGACTTCATTTTGTTTCTGAGAATCTGGTTTATGTGGTTAATGTGGACTTCGGTAAGATCTAGGATTGAAATCATTTGGCAGTTGATGATCGTTATTATAACTCTGATTTAGGCATCATGGCTGATTGGACCAGTGTGAACCAAGTCTGTTGAATCCTGACTTTCTCATTGTGGTAATTTTAAAGGTAAATTATTGTTTTATTTTTCAGCAGTTTTTTCAGCAGTTTTCTACAGTTGGCTTGGTTGTGATGTGACTTTACTCACCAAAGTGATTGCTGTCTTGGAAAAGTTGTATTACAATAGTGTTTCACAGACTTGAGGGGGCTTGCACTCTCCAAGTGTCTTGGAATGTGGGCACAGTAAAGATTTGGATGAATGTTTTAGCTCTGTTGACTGTCTGAAATGACTCCTGAATATTTGTTGTTGACAGTGTGAAATGATGTCAATATGAAATGTTAAGTAAACAATGGTCCTATTCCAAGTGCTCCAGATACCACAGGTGCAAAAACAAAGACATGAAAATGTCTAATGCATGTCATTATCTTGGCTTCTTTCCCGGAGCCTTTGTGCTCTCTCATGTTGCAGGTTGGATCATGGCTGTGCCTGGATTGTGGTTCATGGTTGCACTTACTGCTGTGGCCCTGCTTGACGCCCACTGTAACAAGTCATATTTCTATTGATATTAGATACATGGTATTGCTATTATGGACATGTTTTTTATTTTTATTCTTTTTACTTTTTAATGCAAAAACAGAGTAATATTGAATAGTTCAATATTACGTGGGTTTAAATGTTAAAAAACTACCATGAAATTCTAATCCTATTGACTATGTATTTTAATGATGACACGTAAAGATTTGGTTCAGTTGATATAAATTAATTGTGACCTGATGCTTAGTGCAGCCTTTTATTTATAAGTCAAATTAAATGAGCCAGGGATGTGACATACTTCTTCTGCGCTCAGTGAACGCATTTTTCAAAGTGGAAAAAGAGTTCTCATAGTCTTTACTCTGAACTTTTAAATCTGATGATGCACGAGCTCTGAGCCTGGTTGTGAAAATAGTGGCCCAGGCCACAGTAGCAGTGATGGTTGTGGAGGAGAGGGAAGAGGACATGCGGGAGAGATGACATGGTGGTAGTCGTTCCTGATGCAGTTGCTAGCTTGGTGCTAACGGCAATACCAGTTCCTGTTTCATTAGTGGAATCTACAAGACCGCCAGTGATAGCTGATTGCTGCACAATCATAATGAGGATGGTCACATGCTGAGTGACTATCCTCATTAGGTGAGCTTTTCTTGTTGGTAAACCACTTTCTTGTATCCATTTCCACAGAGAAATACGATCACTAATACTTCAACCAAGTTAGCCAGACTCTGGCTGAAGTGAAGCAGCATACTGACTTAAAAAGAAAACATGCAAAACTGTTGAGAGGTTGACGTCATTTATGTTGTTACACACAACTCAAAAGTAATAAACGGATCACCAGCAGAGGGCTTACTGAGAATATATGATCAAAAAAAGAACTCTCATTTATAAAAACATATATACACTAATGTTGCAAGATACAATACAAAAGAAACATCTGGATGATGCAGCTACTGCCACGACCACTGAGACGCATTGTGATCTGATCACTCAAACCACTTGCCAAGGTGATCTGGGATGCATGCGACCATATCTTTTGTAATGTAAATGCTAATGTGTCCTGATGCTTTCATGACAATGAGCTGACAGAACCACACCTCATCAACGCAAAACATGGTGGTTGGAGAGCAGCACTGATGTATGTGATTGGAGTACAAGTTCCTTTTTCAGCTTGCCCTGCTCTCATTTGCAAGTGGTAAATGACTTCCAATGACTGCCAATCTCAATAAGAGTCAGTTCTGAAAAGAACTGTTCACCATAGAGGTTGTCCCAAACAGAGATTCAGACTTCAGTTCATGTCTCCTCAGGATGGAAAGATCCTCAGGACATACATACGTTTATGGGGCTCAATCAGGTGGAGGTTGTACCTAACTTTGAGCTCGTACTTTCTTTGCAGCTCAATGATTTCATGTTGTAAGTTGTCAGGAGCATCAGCTGGTTCCAAAGTCCTGCAGAGTAGGAAACTGCACAGTGTTCCTCTTTCCAGTTGCACTTGCCACAGCTTTAATTTCACTTCAAATTATTTGCAAGGAGAGAGCTGAGAGGCTGGCTGGGGCTTCAGGTTCAGCTCATTCACATAGACACTTTTTGTTGTTTGATTAAAAAAAAAAAAAAAATCATACTTTTTTAAATTTTCAATTATGAGGAAGTGTTGATTGCAACAAAGTGAAACACTGAGGAGAAAGCGGATTTACTTTAGAGGCATGAAGGAAGCTTATGTATGTACAGAATTTGTATTCGTGTCTGCTTTAGATAATTCCTTAAACTGCAATTACAATCAGCCTTGAATCACCAGCACTGTACTATGTAAGTAAATTTGGTGCTATAAACATGTTGCAGACAAAGAGGATTTTAAGGACTCTTTCCTATATGACACAAATCAATTTAATATGCTACCAGAAAGTACAGCATCATCTTTATACTTGCTGAAAATAGACCACTGAGATCATTTTGGACTGATGACCTTTCAGTGCTTGGGGGCTGAAGACTTTGATAATCTGACAATATGTAGGGTGATAAAGGTAGGAGGAGCAAGAGAGGAGTGCAGTGGCCAGAAGGGTGAAGCAACATCTGGTGGAGGAAGTAGCAAAACAAGGTGCAGTACCTGCAGACTTCCAACAGCAGAATATGCTGCGTAGGAGAACCTCTGCTTTGGCAGGTCATTCGTTCCACGCTGATCACAGGGGATCCCGTTTGGCAGAAAACACTGATGACTAGACCGGTCAGTGATGGTGTTGGGTGTGGAACCAGGCAGGCTGAGCAGAACTGTGTGATTGGACAGACGGACATCAGTCAAACCAAGTCCCACCCACTGTCTGTAGAGGTACCTGGCTCTGGCTTCCTCGCTGTCATCTGATAAGCTGGAGAAAGACCTGGAAACAGGAGACAAGGAGAAATGTTCATCATGTTGTGAATTGCAGCATTATTGATGATTTACTCGAAATACAACTGATTTGACTTGTTACTAATGTTAAATACAAGGAACCTAGATCCTGGTATTTCCTTGAAATCCTCACCAAAATGGACTCCATTTTCCTAAAAAAAAAATCAAACTTGTGGAAATCCAGGATTTGTACGGTGTGAGCTTTGGAGTCTCTGTGGGCCTGTTTGCTAGTATTTTGAAGGTTATAATGACAACGCCTTGTCCAAACCTTATTAACGCCACTGTGTGTCATCATAACGGTCACATGTAGCTCAATACTTAGGTCTGACATTGAAATGGCAATATTACAGTAATACAACCAGATCAACTTTCAACTGCAGCAATTTCTGCTGAAAGTCTACCACATGCAGTATTTTCCTGTTACTATGCATAATATTAACTTTGGGTCAACTCTATATAGATGTTGGCCTCCCATATAAACACTGGAACAAGTTAACATTGATAAGGAAAGCAGAGGAATAAGTCTCCTTGTGGTCTTTCAGCCCTCAAAAGGAATTGAAAAATATTAACACATCATCTTCTTTATATGGACATAAAACATAAAAAAATAAATAATAAATAAATAACAAAAAAAATGAAACACCAATTATGTATCCATTGTCTCTTCTGTTGCTGGTCAGTTGGGAAGTGGTGAAATAATAATGATTAGTCAGGTTCTGTTACGTTTGTATGACTTGTAGCTACTTGCTACTGGAACACATCAGCATCATTCTGCTCTTAACAGCTTCTTTGATGTCAGAGGAAAATGACCACAGGGTTAATATGGTTTATGACATTGAGATTTTACAATGTTTTACACAGATAACCATGAAACTTTGCAATTTCAAACAAATGTTCAAAAACTGATTCACCTGCGTGCAGTCCCGAATAAGATAACAAATTCCCAGTTACAAATGTTAATTATTGAACAAGAGAGCAACCAATTTCTCTAAATCAAGGGAGACCACATGAATAAAACACTCTTGTTAAACTCTTACAGATCATCTGAGGAAATGACTGTTGTTTGAGTGGGAGAATGTGCAGAGTAGACCTACAAGAATAGACAAGCAATTTTCAGCCCCAAGGTATTTTATGATATGGTGAAGTTCATGACCATATTTTTTCACATCTCAAGGTTTTGAATGAAAGACAACATAATAACTGAAAAATTATGTTCTTTAGAATTAACAATGTAGATAAAAGATTGCTTGCTACAATTTAGCACTTGATGATGATGATGGTAATTCCTTTGCCAAGTGGCCTTCATAACAGTGCAAGTAGTTTTATTTTTTCCCTTTAAGTTTCACGTTAACCTCTTTTTCTTTCTCACACACACACACACACACAACTCTGCACAGGAGCTGTCAATCTCTGTCGTCCCTGTTTTCCTAATTGCATGAAAGACGTCAATAAAATTTGATCCAGGCCTTATTTGAGTCTCCTCTGTTGGTTTGTTTGGTTCTTGATGTTTACTCTCTTTATTGTTTTGTCTCTGAGAAGACTGGACTCAAAAGTTCAGCAATAAAGACATTTCCAGAATGGACTGGCTGGTATTTCAGCCTTTTGGCAAAAAACAAATATCCCATCCAGCACTGAACAATACCTGGGCCTAAATCATAAGATATCTTAATAAAAAATGTGCCCTCATTTATACAGTTTTCACAAAACCAAAAAAATGAAAAAGAAAACACACACACAAACACACACACACACACACACACACACACACACACACACACACACACACACACACACAAATGTATTCTTCAAAAGTTTCATAGGTAAAATAACAGTACCATTCAGACACCGAATGTACTATTTACATCATTTAGCTAATATCCCTACAGGGAAGAACACTGCTGGTGGTGGTAGTTACAAATTAATTTTTTAGTCCAGAAAAGCACAAATGTCACGGGATCATTAGTGAACCACAACAGTGCAAATGTCCTGTAAATATTATTATACCAGTCTTTCTTTGGGCCCTCTGCAGTCTACTCAGTGGTTTCATTGAATAGATTTAAACTGCTTTGTCAGTATGTTCAGCTGATATTCTGTGATCAAATTCCAACAGTCTTAACTCTATGCCAACCTTCTATTTCCATTTTGACATTTTAAGAATAGCTTTGCTAAAGAAACACACTTGTTAATTCCAGCTTGTTAGTGGCTTTGTTGTGCACTTGACACTGAAACAACCTGTTCCTTTTTAAATCTGCACAGATTTTGAAGTTTCCAAGTTCTATAACCAATGACTGGTGATTACTTAGATTGTTATTCATCTGTTGCTCAAAGGTATCTTTGTGTCTGTCTGGTCTTTCAATTGTTATTCTGTTCAAATCACTACTCATTTTTTTTTTCTGCAAAGCCTTCATATATATTAACATCTATTTGTAAAAAAGACTTTCTACAACCAGAAAACCATGAAAGACCATTCAAAAACATTGAGAAGTCCTCTCAGTCATTTGACTGTATTGAATCATGGAATCATGCCTTTATGGCAGCCAATTCAAACTTTTAAATGATAGTGTAATGCTATATTGTCAATTCAATGCATTCACATATATAAATATATATATTGCTGGGGCATAAATGTGTGATAGGTGTCTATCTGCAAGTGCATGGCCAAAGTTTGGGTTTGCCGTGTGTACGACTTGTCTCAGTGTGACAATGTCTCTGGTGTGAGTGCATGTGTGTGATATCTCTATCAGTCTCAGCAACAGATGGCTCAAACACACAATTCTGCTATTCTCTAGTCAGCAGGCCACATCTCACAGCTCGCCAGGAGCAGCAGCAGGAGGCTGTGTGTGTGCTGCTGTGTTTTTATACATGTGTGCGAGTGTGTCCATTTCCATTTGTGTATGTTTGCAGGGACCTTCATCTAGAAGCCAAACTGTTGGAAAGACTCCCTGAGGTTTGGGACACATGCCCAATTCTGCTGATGCCTCATGTCTCAAGTGACTTTGAGTGTGTCTCTGTTTGCATATGTGTGTTGATCTACACAGCAGTGTGCTCATGTAGATGTCTTAATGGCTCTCTGTCTACAGCTGTCTGAGAAAACTTACCCCCTACCCCCTCCCTCACAATACTTTTTCCGTCTCTACGGCAATGGTGGTATTAACAGTAATACAATAATGTAACAATGTGTATATATCTATGAATAGAAAAAAATATACCAAAAAAGATGGAAAATTGCTGCATTCATATTTTTACTTTCTGTTTGAGCAGCGAGGGAATCCGCTGCATCCTGTCTCTTTGTTGGAGAAGTACCTTTGGCCACCACCACCCAACCCACCAACCTTTTATCTCCCTCCAAAGTGGACAAACTACACTAACAAACTATGGAAAGTTAAAGATCTAAGCTATGTTGCATATTTTTAGGACACAGGACTGAGTGCTCCCCCTCCTCTAGTAGCTGGTTTCTGTCTGGGCTCATGATTTCCCATCTTGTTTCTGTGTTTATTTTAATTTTCCTTAAACTTGAAAGTTTTAATTTTTGGCTGAATTGGACATCTAAAGACATATTTAATGAACAAATATTTAAAAGTTGTGGATGACCTTTGTGACCTCTGATATTTCACAGATACACTCGGCTCTGGCCTACCAACAGAAAAAGCCTACTGGCAGCTAAATCTAGCTAGCACCAAGATTCCTCCTTTCTCCACAGACGACCTCTACAAACTTCTGCAGCAGGTTGCAGTGTTGGAAACTAAAGTTCAGCGTCTGGAAATAAACGCAGAAGTGAACAGACCTTGTGGAAATGACAGCACTTTGCCGCTGACTCAAAACAGCGGACTGGAGAATTGAAACATCCGGCTAATTAGCTCTGATACAGCACTCACGAAACTAAAGGGCTGTGTACCAGGTAACAAATCTGCCAGTATCAGTCCTCCCTGGAATGCTCTAGGAGCAAAGCCCAAGAGTAAATCAGCTGATATGGGGAGACGTCCAACAGGTAGAACCCAGCGCCCAGAGATCTATGATGTGACAGGCTGGCCTGCGTTATCATCCTCCTCAACACCTGTGCAGAGTAAGACAGGTAAGCCGTGGATAAAAGCTTAAAGGAAGATGAGCAACAAAGCTCCCAAACCAGCAAGTGTGCAGTTACAAAATCAGTTTGCTTCAATACTTCAGGACCCTGGATCTCCAACTGAAAACCTGGATAACTTCTCGGACTCACAGAGAAGGGTAAGGCCTGACAGGAAGTCAGAAGATAGAAAGCTACAAAGAAAGCTACTGACTGGTCCTGAGACTCTAGTTGTTGGTGATTCTGCTATTAAAGATGTGGGAAGCATGTACAGCAGAAACACAAAAGTGTTTGCTTTCCTGATGATACAGTCTCCAACATGACCAACAGAATCCTTAGTATTGTTGCAGAAATTCCAACTTTGAAATACCTTGTACTGCACACAAAGGCAAACGATATTGCGAAACCACAATCTGAAGTGCTGAAATGAGACTTAGGTAAACTGCTAAATGCAGTGAGCTCTTTGAATGCTGAAGTCTTCTTCGGTGGGCCTTTACCACCAGTCAGAGGAGGAGGAGAGAGATTCAGCAGATTGTTGGCATTAAACAGATGGCTTTCAACTGCATGTGATGTCCACTCAGTCTATTTTATTGACAATTTTAACTTTTTCTGGGACTGCAGACATTTTTTCAAAGGAGACGGAGTTTCCCTAAACAAGTCAGGAGTAAAACATTTTGCCTCCAACCTATCTTTCTTCCTGCGTAACAGTGTTCCCACTCCCAAGGACAAGAGACAAGAGGAATCCAAACAAAAGCAGCAAACACCAAAAGATGAAGAAGAACCAACTCTCCCCTCGCCTGTATGCTCTAACCATGAGGGATACCAGAGCAAAAAAGGGGATGCCTCATGTCCTCCACTAGGGGCTGCTGCTCACGAGGACTCACCGACTCCAACCACTAAAACTCCACCTAGGTCACCATCTCCAACTGCCCAAACTCCATCTAGCTTATCATCTTCACTGGGTATCCCATCACCCTCCTCCCCCCTGCAGAGTTTACTGACCAAATGAACAAACTTGTCAGCGCTGGCATCAGGCTTAATCCTTGCCCTTCTGGGATCCTGTCCCCCCAAATTCCACCCCGCCCCCTACAACCACCCTGTCCCTCTCGACCACCACAGTGCCAATGGGTGCTACCTCCATCCCCTCCACGGTTTGATCTGAACCTACTGCAGTCCCCTGGTAAGAGCCCAGCACAGCCACCTATTTGTGTTGGTAACTGATGTGTTCTGGGTCCAGCTTTTAAGGCAGATGTTATACCTGACTTTTCCAAGGAGAAGCCAGGGCCCATTGTGCCGGAAGCTTCATTGATTCATGTCTCAATAGGTAGGAGGAGAAGATCGGTCCATCTCTCCAGAAACATCACATCATCGAATTTAACATGTATTCCATGTCAGCCACAGTATGTTCTAAAACATGGGGATGTTGGACTTTTAGTACATTTAAGTTAGCTCTTTTAAATGTTAGGTCTTTGGCAGGCAAATCATTCTTAATCAATGACTTTATCATCAAGCACAAGCTTGATTTTATGTTTTTAACTGAAACTTGGTTCGGACAAGATAACAGTGCAGCAGTTGTCAATGAGTCAGCCCCTCAGAATTTCAGTTTCATAAGTGAAGAAAGAATGCATGAGAGGAGGTGGAGTCGCCATTTTGTTTAATGATAGCATTCAATGCAAGAGGGTCTCCTATGGTCAGTTTGAATCTTTTGAATATGTTACCATTCAATCAAAGTCTCCCTGTCGATCAGTCTTTGTAACCATCTACAAACCCCCAAAATACAATGCAAAGTTTTCCTATGAGCTTGCCAAACTACTGTCTGTTGTTTGTATCGATTTTGACTTTGTTAGTGGGTGACTTCAACATTCATGTTGATAATCTCAAAGATGGATGTGCTGAAGAACTTTTAAACATTCTGGATCATTTTGGCCTATCTCCGCACGTAATACATTCAACACATAACAAAGGGCATATATTAGATTTGGTTATTTCCAAAGGGCTTAATATCTCTGAGGTTGTGGTGACGGATGTTGCTCTTTCTGATCATTACTGTTTGTCATTTAAAATGGCCACACCTGCTATTCTTAACAAAAGTGAAACAGAGGTAATCAAAAACCGTTATATTAATGATAACACCTGTGCAGTCATCACCCAGTCTTTTACACCATCACCAACCCTGCCCTCAGCTTCAACTGATGACCCTGTAAATAGTTTCAGTTCCAAAGTTATGACTATTATTGACATCATCGCCCCAATTAAGACCAAAGTTTTGTCAGGAAGGAAAAAGGCACCTTGGAGAAACACCACACTGGTCAAAGTCCAGAAAAGAGTCTACAGACAGGCAGAGCGCAGGTGGCAAAAAAACAAACTCCAGGTCTCTACACCTATCACCATGAACTAAAGAAGGCAAGGCAAGCATTCTTCTCAGAGATTATCAACAGAAACTGTAATAATGCCCGCACTTTGTTTTCTGTTGTGGATAGACTGACAAACCCCACAGCATCAGTCCCTCCTGAACTGCTAACCAACAAGTCATGTGATGATTTTGCAGCCTTTTTTACAGATAAAATTTCAA
Source organism: Chaetodon trifasciatus (assembly GCA_037975065.1). Classification (NCBI taxonomy): domain Eukaryota; kingdom Metazoa; phylum Chordata; class Actinopteri; order Chaetodontiformes; family Chaetodontidae; genus Chaetodon; species Chaetodon trifasciatus. The sequence continues at coordinate 4,275,087 of JBBMOE010000026.1, read as the reverse complement.
GGATAAGACAATCAGTGTGCAGCTCCAGCTCAGGCAAAATGATAAGTCCACCTGTGCCTTCTTGTTCTTGTTTCAATTAATCTAGCACATTTTAACCTTCTAGATCATACAAGGCTGACAGAAACTGTATCACAGTTAAAATCCACAACATGCTGCCTTGATACTCTGCCAACAAACTTTTTTTAAAAATGTTTTTAACTGCATAGCTCCAGATGTGTTGCAGATAATAAATAATTCTCTTCAGTCTGGTCAGTTTCCCCAGGCCTTGAAAACTGCAGTAATAAAACCTCTCCTAAAAAAGACTAATCTGGATGCTTCAGTAATAAATAACTACAGGCCAATATCAAATCTTCCCTTTCTAGGAAAAATTATTAAAAGTGTTGTTTTTCAACAAACGCATGCTTTCATGATGCAGAACAATCTTTTTAATGCATTTCAGTCTGGATTTCGTCCACACCACAGCACTGAGACTGTACTTATCAAAGTTTTGAATGACATACATCTGAATAATGATGCTTCCAAAACCTCAGTCTTAGTATTATTAGATCTCAGTGCTGCCTTTGATACAGTTGATCATGACATACTTCTTGACAGACTGGAAAAGTGGGTGGGACTTACTGGCACTGTACTACACTGGTTCAAATCCTATTTACAAGACTGAGACTACTTTGTGTCAATTGGTGAGCGTGTGTCTGAACGAAAAAAGATAATGTGTGGGGTGCCATAAGGGTCCATTCTCGGACCACTTCTTTTCAATATCTACATGTTGCCCCTAGCTCAGATTATGGAGTATCATAATATTTCTTATCATACTTACGCAGATAATACACAACTTTATATTTCTGTGTCATCACATGACGACAGTCCCTTACTTTCACTGAGTGAGTGTATTCATCACATCAATGAGTGGATGTGCCAGAATTTTCTTCTGCTTAATGCAGATAAGACAGAAGTAATTGTATTTGGACCCAAAACTGAAAGGTCAAAGATCAGTGCTCACCTTAACTCCATGTCACTGACAGCAACAGATAAAGCCAGAAATCTTGGTATAATTATTAACAATCATTTAAAGCTCATTACCAAATCAGCCTACTACCACCTGGAAAATATAACCAGAATTAAGGGATGTATGTCCAAAGAAGACATGGAAAAAATTGTTCATGCATTCATTTTCAGTAGGTTGGACTATTGCAATGGAGTCTTCACTGGCCTAAACAAAAAAAAATAATAATAAAATAAAAAAATGTTATGGCCACCAACGTTCCTCCCCCTTTTTTTTTTTGTCCAACACGCCGTGCTTCGAAGGAGTGTGTGTGCGGAGCAGGTGGAGCGGACCTCAGCGCGGGATTGGCTCATCCTGGAGGTGTGATCTCCCTCCGCCTCCCACCTCCCACCTTCGGCTGTCCGCTAACTGGATTGGTGCAGTGTCAGGGCCCGTTCACCAATCACCAGGCGCCAATCGAGGACAGGATGCTGAAAGGCTCGAGCGGACCGGCACTCTGGGCGGCTGAAGAGCAGCGCACCAGACGTGTCATTTTGTGCTTATTGTGAGACAGAGGCATTCTGAATTTTGTGAAGGACTGGGCCAGGGCCAGCTTCAACCACTGATTGTTAATAGTGACACAGAGGTAGTGGAGATTTTGTTTAGTGCACATTAGGGAGAAGGGGTGCTGATCTGCTGTTTATGTTAAACTTTAATTAAGCAGAGAGGGTTTTGTTTTTGGATTGTTTTGCTTGGTTAATTAGTGTAGTTCCAGAGAGTCCTCTTTTGGTTTTGATTGTTTTTTGATTTATCAGCACTCGTCCATTCAGAGTTGCCTCAGGTTTCTGTTTGTTCATATCATTTTCCTTACCTTTAAAATAAATTACTTTGCTCTAACCAACTACAAATGGTTTATGTTGCTTCCCCTTTTCCTCCACGAGCTAGGGGTCGTAATAACAAAAAAGAACAATTAGGTAACTACAGCTGATTCAAAATGCTGCTGCATGAGTCCTTACACACACCAGAAAAATGGACCATGTCACACCAGTCCTTAGATCACAACATTGGCTTCCTGCGAGTCAAAGAATAGACTTTAAAATCTTACTGTTGGTCTACAAAGCACTAAATGTTCCAGGACCAAAATATATTCAAGATTTATTAACTCCATATGAAGTATCCAGACCTCTCAGGTCATCAGGGACAGGTCTATTGTGTGTTCCCAGAATCAGAACCAAACAAAGTGAAGCAGCTTTTAGTTATTATGCTCTTCACCTGTGGAACATTCTCCCTGCACACCTGAGGTCTGCACCAACTGTCAATTCATTTAAATCAGGGTTGAAAACATTATTTGCTACATATTGTACTTAAAGTAAATATATCTACTCGATGATTTTAATCATTCTAAATGCTAAATTATTGTCTTTTACTGGCTTCTGTTTTTAATTTTAATGTATTTTTATTAGTGCTGCCAAAAATATCACGTTATTAACACGTAAACGCAAATCAAGAGATTAATGTTCTTTGTGATCTAGTGAACTTGTAGTTTTTTATAAGGTGTGGCCACTGCTAGTAACGTTAGAAAAACTACAGGACCCGATTGTAAACCAGAAACAAAACAATAGGCACGCCCCACTCACTTGTTTGGTCTTACCTGCTTGCTAGCTGTCAAAAAGTAGGCTACCGGTTTGTGTGGATGTCAAGCGCGAAATGCCGAAATGGATGCGAACAAGATCCTGAATAGAAAGTTTAGTTTCAAAAAGTTGCCAGATGGGTCGACTGACAAGACCAAAGCTGTCTGTGTGTATTATTGGTGTGAACTGAGTTATCACTGTAGCACATCCAGTCTGAAATACCTCTTGATGGCCAAACACACAGCTAATGTGAATTCTGGCTTTCGACAGAAGCATATGGATACAGCAACTAAGAACAAGCTAACTGCAGCCATAGCCAAGTAATATTCATTATTGAGAAATAAGAGGCTGGGCTGATAAGCCTCTGGTGAATAAATAGAGGAGCATTATTGTCTGACTGCTTGTGTGTTCGAAGGAAACTTAAGAAATGAAAGTCTAAGCCATGGTTTAACTGCATTATTGGCAGTCCTAGTTTACAATGATGTGCACTGATGTAACTTTATCTGGTATCACCCTGTTTTGATCCCTTAGAAAGGGTTGTTGAAAGGGCTTTTTTTCATTCATCCATCTTCTATACCCCCGATTATCCCTTTCGGGGTTGGGGTGTCAACGAGCTGTCAACGAGCGAGAGGCGGGGTACACCCTGAGCCGGTCGCCAGCCGACTGCAGGGCAACATACATACAACCATTCACTCTCACATTCACACCTAAGGACAATTTAGAGTCACCTAATGAGCATGTTTTTGGTCTGTGGGAGGAAGCCGGAGTGCCCGGAGAGAACCCACGCATGCACGGGAAGAACATGCAAACTTCGCACAGAAAGGCCCCGACCCGGGGATCGAACCGGTGACCTTCTTGCTGTGAGGCACGCGCACTACCTGCTACACCACCGTGCAGCCCAAGGGCTTTTTTGTAACAAAGTATTTATTTTTTTGTCATCTGTTTATTGACAGTGTTAAATTGTGTGAGATTTTGCTTCAAATGTGAATGACTACTCCAAGTGAGAATGTTAGTGTGAAATATAACACTACACTTTGTTTTCAATAAAGAACATTTGCACAAAGCAAGCCTATCCACTTTTCCACGTTGATAAGAGTAATAAAATGATAATTAATGGGACATTTAGAATAGATAAAATGTGTGATTAATTTGCGATTAATCGTGAGTTAACTATGACATTCATGAGATTAATTGCAATTAAATATTTTAAGCGATTGACAGCACTAATTTTTATGCTTCTGTAAAGCACTTTGAATTGCCTGGTGTATGAATTGTGCTATATAAATAAATTTGCCTTTGCCTTGGACCTGAGGACTTGTGCTAGCCAGCTGCCTGTGACCCTCGGTCACCTCTTCAACCTGAGCCTGCAGACAGTCCCAGTGCATTCATGATGAAGGTGCTGGTGAGGCTGGTCCTGGCCCACCTCTGACCGCAGGTAAAATCATCACTGGACCCTCTACAGTTCGCCTATCAACTCCATCTAGGCGTGGACGACGCCATCATACACCTGCTGCAGAGGATCACCTTTTTGATTTCTCCAGTGCATTCAATACCATCCAGCCGCTGCTCTTGGGTGAGAAGCTGCGAGTGATGGGAGTCGACGAGCCCACAATCTCCCGGATTACTGACTACCTGACAGACAGACCGCAGTTTGTCCGACTGGGCTACGTTCTGTCTGAGACTGTGGAAAGTAGTACAGGAGCACCACAGGGGACTGTTCTGTCTCCTTTTCTCTTCACCTTGTACACCTCAGACTTCAGTACCTTCAGTACAACTCTTCATTGTGCCACCTACAGAAGTTTTCGAATGACTCAGCAGTGGTGGGGTGTATCAAGAATGGACGAGAGCAGGAATGCAGAGTAGTGGTGGACGATTTTGTGGAATGGCCTGGTAGAAACCACCTGCTGCTGAATGTGGTCAAGACTAAGGAGATGGTTTTTGATTTCAGAAGGAACAGGAGGACCACACAACCACTGTGCATTCTGGGGGAGAATGTTGCAGTGGTGGAGAATTACAAATACCTTGGAGTGCACCTTGACAACAGACTGAACTGGAAAACTAACATCAACACTGTTTACAAGAAGGGGATGAGCAGATTCTATTTCCTGAGGAGGCTCAGATCATTCAACGTGTGCAGCAAGATGTTGGAGATCTTTTATCAGTCTGTTGTTGCCAGTGTACTCTTCTTTGCTGCAGTGTGCTGGGGGAGCAGCAACACCAACAGACTGAACAAACTGATCAGAAAGGCTGGCTCTGTTATTGGCTGCAAATTAGACACTTTTGAGGAAGTAGTGGAGAGGAGGACACTGGACAGATTGTTGTCCATCAAGGATAACTCTGAACATCCTTTTCACCACCTCATGGATAGACAGCGGAGCTCCTTCTCCAATAGACTGCTCCAGCTCTGCTGTCACAAGGACCACTTCAGGAAATCATTCCTGTCACAAGCCATCACACTGTACAATAGCAACTTAGACAGTTAATCCACCAGCCTCACAACCCCCATTATTTTACATATTATCTGCGCTACTGCAATACTGCACATATTGTCTACAGTTTACATTTATTTATCTTTTTAAGGTCTGTTTAAGGTTTATTTATCATCTGAAACTGGACAATTTTTTTAATGTAAATACTTGTTTATATCCTTAATTATATTGTATTTTTATTATATTATATTATTATTATAATATTAATATAATAAAAATACAATATATTTAAGGATATAAACAAGTATGCTTTGTGGTATGGATGGCAGTTGTGGGCAGGGGCCCCAAGGACCCAAACCCTGGATGACGACTGAGTGCCTGAGCTAGTGCGTGAGGTTGAGCAGTACCGGCTAGAGATAGTCGGGCTCACCTCTACGCACAGTCTGGGCTCTGGAACCCAACTCCTCGAGAGAGGCTGGACTCTCTTCTACTCTGGAGTTGCACGCGGTGAGAGGCGGCGAGCTGGTGTGGGCTTGCTTATAGCCCCCCAGCTCAGCCGCCATGTGTTTGAGTTCTCCCTGCTGAGCGAGAGGGTTGCTTCCCTGCGCCTTCGGGTCGGGGATAGGTCTCTCACTGTTGTTTCGGCTTATGGGCTGAACAGCAGTGTAGAGTACCCGGCCTTCTTGGAGTCCCTGGGAGGGGTACTGGAAAGTGCTCCAACTGGGGACTCCATTGTTCTGCTGGGGGACTTCAACGCTCACGTGGGTAGCGACAGTGATACCTGGAGGGGTGTGATTGGGAGGAACGGCCTCCCTGATCTGAACCCGAGTGGTGTTCTGTTACTGGATTTCTGTGCTAGCCACAGTTTGTCCATAACGAACACCATGTTCAAGCATAAGGGTGTCCATCAGTGCATGTGGCACCAGGACACCCTAGGCCTAGGCCTCCCAAGGGAGGTGTTCCAGGCATGTCCCACCAGGAGGAGGCCCCGAGGAAGACCCAGGACACACCGGCGCGACTATGTCGCTCGGCTGGCCTGGGAAAGCCTCGGGATCCCCCGGAAGAGCTGGGGGAAGTGTCCAGGGAGAGGGAAGTATGGGTGTCCCTGCTCAGGCTGCTCCCCCCGCGACCCGGCCCGGATGAAGCGGGAGAAAATGGAGATCCCAAACTATTGAGGAGCTGAAGTTGAACATCAAACAAGAATGGAAAACATTCCACTTTCTAAATGACAACAATCTGTCTCCTCAGTTCCCAAACGTTTACAGAGTGTTGTTAAAAAAGGAGGTGGTGCATCAGAGCGGTAAACATGACCCTGTCCCAACTTTATTGAAACGTGTAGCTGGCATCAAATTCTGAATGACGGTATCATTTTCAGAAAACAATGAATGAAATAAAAAAGTTCAACTACTGAGAAGTTCCAGAAAGTCACAAATTATGTAGCTTTAGCTGAGAATACTCACTCACTGAATCTATGACAACCAACACTGCACTATGGAAAAAAAATCAGTGTAGCAGTTTTTATCCACAAACTCAAAATAAATTAAACAAAAAGTGCTTTTCAAAAAGATTCAAATATAGAAATGTAACTTTTCTTCTGATTACCTTATCAGTAGGTAAATACTGAAAAGCACTTTAGAAAATTAAGCAGTACTCACTTCAACCTTAGGTGTAGCACTGACATCATAGACCTGAGTTTGGAGGGATTAATGGGACTACTGGGGATGTTTTTTGTCTCAAAGTCTGGAGTTATAGTAGTAGATAAGGCAACTCTGAGGTCATACTCAATGTCCAGTCTGTTTTTGCCCTCCTTTGTCCTCAATGTAAGAAAATCCATATCTCATGTAGTCGGTGTCCTACTTGCGTTTCACCATGCTCAATTAGCATATGAAAACAAACTTTGCAGGTTCTCTTCTATGCTGTGAAACGGCGGGTGTTTATTAAGCATTACAGGGCATTATCGCCACCTACTGTTAAGGAAAGTGAATAGACGGCACTCCACCGCGTAAAAAAATCCCCCTTAAAAAGAAAATTACTGCCCTAAACTATTGAAAAGCAATTAGTAGCGTTGTGATCCATCAGCTTCCTTACGCTTGACGTGTCAATCTTGAATCAATCTCACATCGCCTACTACTCCTTTTAATAATGTAGCTTGCTAATGATAAGCTTCCCCTTGGTCTTGGAAGTAACATTTATTTTATTATTGTAACTTGTCATGCAAATGTTGCACTTTATGTTATAGTAGACGACAACACTGTTCAACCCATTCCTTACACTTTTCCTCTCGTGACTTTACATTTAAAAGGCTGGAAAAAAGACTCGACCCACCTAACTCTTTAAAGGTTGTGTATCACTTTGACGAGAGCTCCATGAAAAGCACTTCAGCATGTGGAGAAATCCAAGTAGTTTGGGTTATCTATGCAATCTGTTAGGGGGTTTTGATCTATCAGTTAGTCTATATTTAAATTGGTGTAAAACTGCAAAATTATTGTGTATTATAAGCTCACTCTGTCATTTGGAGGACAAGTTTGTTTTCCTCTTTGTTGTTTCATTACTTGTGCAGATAGGATTTCCCTCCAGTGTTGGAACCTGACAGTTGAGGACAAACAGGGAGAATGTATGACACATCAGTTGCTCTGAAGGACACTGGTCACTCAGCACACAACACACACAGCACTTGCTTTGTCTCTTTTATGGTGCAGGGACTTTCTGAGAGAACAAACTGCTGAATGTGATCACTGACACACCTCCAATACAGCTGTGGATTATCATGCAATTATGGGCTGTATTTAAGCAGTGTGTCACTTTATGATTGGTGTCTTGAGAAAGGTCCTTCTGAGGGAAATGTCGACCTTTTTTAACTAAATCGATGCAGGGGTGACAAGTGTGTGCGGGAATTGACTTTTTTCTTTGGCACTCAGCACAGTAGGCCAGTGCCATTTTGTGATTTAGTTTATTAAAACTTTAATGGATCCACGTTTCAGACTCCACTAAACCTGTCATTTCAGAAGGTTACTATCTCATCAATATCATGTGGAGATGTATCCGGTTTTAAGGCAGATGGCTGTCCTTCTTGACATTTTCTTCCAGCTAACAGGATTGAGCATGGATATCATGTACATCATCTATATTTATTTTGGGGAAATTATTCCAAAAAGCAGTTAAAAAAAACAAAAAAAAACAAGTAAATCTGTCTTATTTCCTTGCTGTGTAACCTTTCCAATGCCTGCAGAGATGCTCTGATTGTTTTGAAGTGCTAACAGGCTGCATTTGAAGCCCTGTGACTGTCTTTATCTGATGAGTGGATTGAATCCTCTCCTCTGAAGCCTCTCTACCCCACAGAGAATGATGAAAAACTGTTTATTCAAACTTCAGCCAGATGCAATTGTTTCATAAAAGTCTCTTTTAAATGTTTCATATCTTGCCTTTTTGGCTTCTAAGCTTTAATTAATTCTTTATTCTCAACATCACTGACAAATGGAGCGAGGAAAAAACATCCTGTCATCATGATTTGAAACAACTGTTCCAAGTCTGGTCCGTGACTCTAAAATTCTGCACAAGTCAAAAGCTTTTGTTTTCTTAAAGTTGGGAAATGGTAATGTTGCTTCAAAGTCAAGTCTTTAGCATCACTGCACCATCTCCTTTGAAAGACAAACAGACAAATTAACTTTGGCAAAGTATGCATTTATGACCTACAAGTTCATTTTAAAAATTCCACTTCTTCCTCTTTGTGCAGCCACAGTTTTATTACATGCTTTATGCTTGTTATAATGATAATGTGAGCAGGCAGATAAATCACATGTTCTGCTCATGCAGAGTGTGGGTATAATTGCCTTACTGGGAGCTCTGTGCTCTGTCTTGGGCCAAGTAGACTTGGAATATGAGTCGCTGATGCCTCTGCTGGCAGCTGCTGAGGATAATATATTCCTGTAGCACACAATCATTTTAATAGCTCATCCATTTGTTCAGGAGACAATTGATTTTCTCTGTTTCCATACACGTTAGTCACATTTGATTTCTTTCATCCCATTTGCATTTGTCACATTTTAAGAGCGTGGCGCCTGTGCTCAAGCTCCATGATAGGAAATCTTTATTCAGGTGCCAGGGCTGATGTTAGGGTGGAATCTAAGTGATGATGGAGGCTGCCAATAAAGAAGATTCAACACATCACTGGCTGTTCTATGCAGTGCTTTATAGTATAACTCAGGAGGGAGAAAGTAGAAAGGTACATCATCTGAGAGTTCAATCACTGATACCAGGACAGGAGTCGATTCTGGTGCAGTGTTGCTCAAGATATCCTGTAGCATTTTCCTGTAAATAAATGCAACAATTACTTGTCTAGACAGATATAACACAATAGTGCTTCAACCTGTATTTAATGAAAAATGAACAATTTGTCTGTTTGTCTGAAATCAAAAGAGAGATCACTTGGTAGTTAAAACTAATGGCAGCCACCTGGAATGAAGAGGAAAAATAGTAAGAGTATTCAATGACCTCTTCACTGGCTTACTGCGTTAGAATGCATCTTTATGAAACACTCACACCAATCTGTGTGGCTGAATATAAATCAGACATCGTGCATTACACAGGCTAATACACCTGGTAATTTGAGTTTGAGCATACTCGGAAAACAGTAAATGGATGTTCACATACAACAATTCCATTCCATTCAAATGTATATGAAAAGAATGATCACACAGATGTAAACAGATTCAGTTAAACTGTTAACTACACTGTAACTGAGTCATGTACAACTAAAAAAAACAGAATGTGATCATTTGCTCATCCTTTTTGACATAAACTCAACAGAAAACAGAACAAAGTCAATATATTTAATGTTTGACCTCATCAATGTCATTGTTTTTTTGTAAATATCTGCTGTTTCTGAATTTGTTTTCTAACATTCCACATGTAAACAGGTTCACTGGTAACAGGTGATAGTATCATGATTGGGTATGAAAGGGACATCCTGGAAAGGCTCAGTCACTCACAAGAAAGGATGGAGTGAGGTTCACCACTTTGTGACCACATGATTGGATAAAGGATATTACTACATGAACTCAGGAACACTTTGTAAAACTGTTGTTAGTGAACACAGCTCTTTTCCAAATGCCTGCAGGTTACATTAAGGTTTGACGACATGACATTAATGTGCATTATCAACAACTTGCTAAAAGCTTAAAATGTAATTAACAATCGTTTTAACACGTGAAAGAGGCTACTGGAGAGAGAGGAGGAGTGTTGAGCCTTTATCCAGTGTTTACAACAGACCCAATGTCCATGGGAATGGACATGACATATTTCTGTCTCTAAACCAATATATACTCTGTAATTGACTGATTGGTTACTGATTGGATCCTGATTATCCAATCACAATGATGTCATGACTTTGAGCACGCTCAGAGTGACAGACATCGGACAAGACAAGTATGGAGGAGCCACTGCAGAGACGGAGGAGTGCCCATTTCAATCAAAAATACAAATTTATGTTCATGCTGGCCAAACAAATTTGCTGTCAGCATAATTGTAACTGTTACAAGTGATAATATTACAAGTTATTTTGAACATATATCATATCATTAACTTACAGGAGTCTGATGTCCATTGCAATGCACATCAGGAGTTAGGCGAGTTTAGCTAACACTCACATGTTTAGTTGTCAGTATATAAAGAAACAAATACCTGTAAGCTTTCCATAGGTAAAGTATGGTGTCACAGTTTATTTATTCATGATAAATTTATGATACATTTTTAAATATATATTTTTTTGTACATAATGTTCTTGTAGAGTATCGAGTCGAAGACTTCCTTGAATGTCTCGTAAATGGAGAGTTATCCGAACTTGACTCCTTGAATTCAGGAGATGAGGAGGATGGGACCAGGACTGAGATAGGTGGTAAGTTTAGAAATTAAGAGTGTTATTAATTCTTTCTACCCTGATGTGGTTTTCATCAATTTAATGTCTTATATGTAAGATCTAACTGGAATGCATAACAGTTCAAGAGTGAGAATACATAAAATGAGTTAAAATGTAATTGCTTTGTTATTAGATTCAGAGAGGGACAGTGGAGAGATTACATACATGCCAGAAGAACTTGATGTGGCAGATGAGATTGAGATAGAGGAGACAGACAGTTCAGGGACAGAGGAGGACAGCAGGAGGACAGATGAGGGCACAGGAGGTTAAGTTAACGTGTTATCAGTTCATTATCCTACTATAAAAAGTATGGTTATGTGTTGGAAGTTCCATGATAGTTTACTGAAGGCAAAAGTGATTTCAGGTAATCTCGTCTACAATCATACATCTTGTGTTCATGTGCATGTTCAGATTGCGTTATTTCCCGCTCTTCTTGTGGGCTCCGGGTTTTCCTGGTAATGACCTCACTGCTGTTCCCTACCCATGCTGTGATATACCTATCAAGTTCATGTGCATGTTCAGAACTGGTACACAGACTCAAACACATGCAAACATCCAGTTCCAGATGTTTAGGTCATACCTGATTGATTACTATGTGGAAAAATAACACTATTTTTCCCCACAACAGCAAGAAATGTTTCCAGTCAAAACTCAAATTTAATTTGGATTTATCTTTCTTTAGACTTTATCCCCCCTCAATGAGTGAGGTGAACCCACCAGAATGACAGCTGGCTTCTGGTGGGACATTTGATTTGAGGTGGGATTTGATCATTAATGAATAATTGTAAGTCCAGTGCAGACACTGAGCATCCTCTTCAGTGGACAGACACACATACACAAACACACATGCTCCCACAAAGTGTAATCAGTTCTGAATGCTGAAAAGTGGAAAAAGTAATACATCTGTGATGTTGATGTGACCCTCGAAGACAAGGATGACAGGAAGGCAAAGAGTCCTTTTTAACAGCTGTGCATTGTAAAGTGCTGAACTGCACAAGGTCTAAACAGAGAAAGCAGCAACTCTAGATGGCTTATTAGTCTTTGTGATGTTTTGCTAGAGTTGTTTCGTTTCCTTTTTGTGAACATGTATTGTAAATGTTATTTGTCATGTGACACAAAGTTTTTTTTTGTGGAGAGGAGCTCATGTGCTGTACCTGACAATCCAGATGTCACCATTCTTTCCACATGTCACAATCCTACACCTTTGAATGGCATCTCTGGCATGTAATGTTGTTTTAGTTACTTATCTGCAAATGTGTAACAATATTTACATGATATTTTTTGTGAAACTTTATTTACCTTGCAGCTCTGTTAACCTACCTAGCTAATGTCAACATTTTAACACTAAACATTTTGTTTAGCCGAACTTATGTTAGCTCATCTCATTTAACCCTGAGTATAATGAATCTACTGTAGCTAGATTCACCTAAAGTTTTACCCTTTCTAAATCAATAAACCTGTCGACAAAGCAGAGACTGTCGTCATGCTCTTGTTGATATACAGAAGACGTACAGAGAACAGGACAGTCTACAAATAATTACTCCATAGCAGAGAACACCACCATTTTTTCCAGTGTCAAGTAATTGCTAGAGCGTCTGTATTGTGGCTTTCATTACCAACCAAAAACAACACTATACAGCACCGTCTTTCTCTGGTGTCAAAGTGTGTGTGCGTGTGTGTGTGTGTGTGTTGTCGAAGATAGTGTGGCAGCTATGACTCGAGCACAGTAGTGATAGATGAAGACAGTTCAGAGACACACTGACTTTGAATAAAGCAGCAGTTAAAAAGAACTGCTTCTCAGTGAATGTAAAACAGGTTCAGTGTTGCAGTGCCCAGCAACACTGCTGGATAGCAATACATACACACACACACACACACACACACACACACACACACACACACACACACACACACACACACACACACACACAGCACATACACTGTACAATCAACCTGCGACACCTCTGAACAAAATATAAGATTTTGCTCTTTGAGTCCTCATAACAAGGGCAGTCAGGAGATGAGAGAGATTGGAATTTTGAAAAGAAAGAAAAACAGGGCAGTGTTAGCCACTTACAGCCATCTTGATGGTGATTTGTACAAATCTAATATTGCTGTATGTTTGGAAATTGCCTAAATAATGAATTTAACCCTCCTGTCACCTTTAGTGAATCCAGTTTCCATGGGGTAATGAAATTCTCTAGTTAGACTTAGAGATGTCCCAAAGTCAGCCTTCTACTCTCAGAGGTTCACTCAGTCACAGCTTTGTGGCATAGATGATGCCCAACAAGAATTCAGAATCTCTAAACTAAAAACTGTATTTACAGGAAAGAGGCAGAGGAGAAATAGACAAAATCAGCTGGGGCAGTCTGGGCAGTGAATCAAGGCCATTGTGGCTGCAGAGCATGGCATTTTTCTGAGGGTCACTAGGCCAAAATGAAGGTGGCCATGGCCCTCATGCCACCCATGACATGCCTGCCATAATGAAATGTGATGCACACTTTTCAACCATGACTGCTACAACTAAATACCAAATAAATATGATATGCTGCTGTTATATTTATCAGCTTCGTGGGTTTACATGGGTTGCTGGAAAACATTAAAAAACTGGATGTCACACAATGGATTAATGGTTGCAGATCATGGGCCGCACTGGTATTGTCCTCCAAATTCAGGGAATGAAGGCTGCATTTCTCAGCCACATTCTAAAAGAGTTTGAAGCACAAGGCCTTGTTGGTCTATTATGACATATAGTATGCGGGTATAGTAATTGGGACCACTGAGGATACTGTCCCTGAATTAAGATACAACTAGGATTATTTGTAGTGTCTATGTTTAGCAGAAAAATCCATTCCCCACCTGTATATTCTCCTGCTATACACAACTGTTGCTCATTCCCTCATTAGCCCTGTGAGCTTCTGCCTGCCTCCTCAGCTGCAACTCATCCTCCAATTATCTGTGTTTATATTGAAAAAAAAAAAAATAGCAAGCAATTTCCCCATTTGGTTTGTCACATTGTCTTAACTGCCTTGGCATTCCTGCCTTTTCTTGTCTAACCTGTTCACCTTCCAATTTACAGGACAATTACCTCAGATATGGTTTGTTGGGTGCTGCCAGACTGTTGTCACCTCCAAACTCTAAAGAAACAAAAGGAATTCGGAGATAGCTGTGTGAGATGCACACTGGAAAAACTAACATGAACCACAACATTAAAGGTGGTCACACAAAAATACCAACATTTTGACAATCAAGATTAAATAATGAAGCCAGCTGATTTAGAGGGACATTGTTATGAACATCCCACCTACAAGCTTACCTCAACAGTAAGTAAAATGCTTGAATAATACCTGTCTTGTCTGCCAAGGTGTGTGGGTACCTGCCTTTGGATACCAATTTGTGCACTTACACATATACAGTAGATTGCACCTGTCCTTGGTATAACAAAAGCATATGGCAGATTTCTCCATAAATGCTGACAACACCTGAGGGGGTTTAGTGTCATATTCAAGGACACTTGTACAGAACACGTGGTGGTAGTTGGACACAATGTTGGCTTTTTGCTGGAAAGAAAACCTGCAGACATTCAGTTCCAGGATAGTTTATATAAAATACAAAGCTACCCTTGCTGCTCATAAAAACATTGCCTTTGAACAAAAACCTATGTAAGAGTGAAATGACTTTTCAGCTGTAATACATTACAGGTGTACTTTATGCTTTGAATTGTGAAGTTTCAGATAATCTTGGATCACATTGGATGACACCGCATGCATGCACTAAGATAATCATTGTTAACTACAGACCATCAATCACATTAGTTATATTTACTGTGACTGCTCATTTAGATGTCTTATTAATAATAGAATGACTCTGGAGTAGGGTTCATTTCATTAAATATATTTGTTACGTTTTGTTCCATGACCAAGTTAGGACAAGGACAGGACAGCAGATGTCACTGAACATTAACTCTTGATTATATCAACAAACTTTACCAAAAGCCCTCTTTATTTTTGTTAATAAAAAAAAAAGAAGAGATAAAATGTTATAGACTGGATTTCTTTCAATGCAGCAGTTCCATTTCCTGTGCTGTGGGTGCCAGCAGGACTATAGCAGCATACAATAAACACAGTCAGGACTCACTGATTGTGTGTGTGTGTGTGTGTTTAGAATGTTTACTTTTGATGATATTAAGTTATGGATTCATTATTGAGCAATGATTTGGCAATGTATTGAATTGTAATGCAATGCAACACCACAAACTGGAGCAGGGGTGGGGAACCTTTGTCCCTCTGGGCGTTTGATCGGACCGGAGAGGCAATTCATAAACAAAAAAAAGCTATTCCTTTTTTCAGCGATAAAGAAGATAAAATAATTGACTAACACGTTCATTTCAGTGGTCCCTTAATACAACACAACACAATTTTGACAACCAACAACACAAAATCATAGAGTTGCAAAGCAAAAACCTACAAGCAGCACTTTTCAAAACTGAATCTGGCTAAGATTCTGTTCTACTCAACACTGACTGACCCAAACTTGGAAACCACCTGCCAGCATCATCATCATCATCACTCACTAAAGAGAAACAGTTCCAGGCAGCGCAGAGGTTAGTGTCATATGTGTTCAATAATAATAATTTAGTGTGGCCTGGGGTGCTGCAAAGGGGGAGTCGGGGAGGGAGGCCGAGGCCAATTGCTGGCCCCCCAAGTAATAAACTCCCCCGTCATATATGTATAATAAGCTTCTCAGGTGCTGCCCAATCAGCACTGACCCCTATGAAAATTTTATGGCCCTTGAAAGATGTTATGAAAACTGAAATGGCCCTTTACAGGAAAAAGGTTTCCCACCCCTGAGACTTAAAATGATCCTAGAATTTAATCATCGCTTAGTTAGGACAACCCCCACCCCAAAACATTAACAATACCCATTGCAAGATGGTGCATTGTAAAGGTAATATGTCCACTCTGATAAACCTATCAATATTAATGTAATCTAATCTTTATTTTAAAGATTAAAACATAATGTTTAAACTGTAAATCTGTGGCAGTTTCATATAAGAGGCATCAGAAACACACACTCAGAGAATGTGTATGTCTAGATGAGTCACTTCAGATGGATGGCGTGATTCAAAGCAAAGCTTCGTGTGCTAAATAATGTGAGGAGCTGTAATGTCCTATCCTCTCAGATTACTGAGACAGCAGCCGACTTATTGATTCAAAATTACATTATTAGGTTGAATCAGCTTTGTATACATTGAGGACTGTATGCTAAGGAATACACGACTTTAATAGAGAAATAAGAAACATAACCTGTCACCCACCCACACAGCATACATTTGTTAAGGCAAAGATTTTTATAGGAATGGAAAGCTGCTGGGAGGTCTGACTTTGTAACACACATCAAGATTATATCAAAGCAACTCACTCTTGGAAAAGAAGCTCATAAGCAGGTTCACATGTTGAATGGTAAATGAAGGAAATGTATGATTCATGCAATGAAAAAGAATAACACTCCAACTTTCAAAGAAAACCACATTATTATTTTCAATTTGTGGCATCAACTTTCAAGTTGACATGCTGTAAAATAGGGTTATGAGAAGAGAAACAGAGACTTAAGAATATGGATTTTTTTTTTATTTATTGTTTTTTTTTGTATTCTGCAGTCTTACAGAAGCCACAATGATGACAATATTTATGAATCAAATCATGGCCACACAATAATTCCAAATATATTCATGGACAGGCATTCAATGCATCTTGTAGATTTTGAAATATTCCCACCTATCTTTCTTGCTAAGTCCTCATTTATACATCCTAGAAACATTTAAACTTAATTCATTTTGGCATACCTTGACTGTATCCAGATTAATTTCAGAAAGTCTGGACAGCGATTTTTGTAAATCAGATACAAGCCACATTTGGAGATGGTTTGAAAAGTGATTCCAATCAGATTTCTACTGATATGTCTGGCCACTTACTGTGGTTTTAAAAGTGTATTTTGTGTTGCTTGCAATGTGATCCATGCTGCTACTTACAGAGCAGTATGGAGGGTAACACAGAGAACAACAATCCGTGGACAGAAGCTGAAATAAATTGTAGCGTGACTTGACAGCACAGTTGTTTGGAGAGCAAGATGATGGATCTCCAATTCTCATGCTTCAGCCGCATCTGACACCTATGTCGTTACCACAGCAACCTATGCAGAGAGGTTGGTGATGTCTAGTTGCAAAACTCCAATCTGATCGCTTGTAAATAATGTTACAGACAGTATGGGCTCTATTTTCGTCCCCGCTGCTGGCGGGGCGCAGGGTGCGCACCCAGTGCACCCAGCGCAGTGGTATTTTCGTGCGGTGCAGGCGGGCGCGCAGCTCACTTGGTATTTTGGTAAACCGAGGCGCGCAGAGGCACGTCAGGATTGGCGTTGCGACGCAGTAGGGGGAGGTGTTGGCAGGATCAGCCGGATTTGGATTTTCGGTCCATTTCGGTCCACGCCAGCAGCGTAAAAGTGTCCTGAAAGCTCGCCACCCCAGACCTGGTCAACTCTGTGCGCCAGTGGCACACAGCTGGACAAGTGGATTTTCGCAAACCGGCGGAGTCGTGCGCCCTCGTCAGCAATACCTCACAGGCAGGTTTCCACAGTGTCTGGCATTTCACTGCGATCAATAATTAGCAACAGCCACGATTCAATGCAACTATCTGAGTCAGCACATACAGTCAAACCTAAATTTATATATTTTGATCAGTATCTCATCTGACCACATCGCAAGCGCATTCGGCACGCGTAATGGTCACTCAACCTGACCGAATGTACACAGGTGAAACGCCCGCAGCGCTGTGCACGAAAATACCAAAGTCTGCGCTGCCACACCCCATCGGCGAGGCGGACTTGCCTTTGAGTGGCGGCAGCGGCGGAAACGAAAATAGGGCCCATCGTCTTAAAGATCTGATTTGAGAAACAAATCTGATATGGCTGCAGTCTGAACAAATCCTTAGTCAGCACTGGAAGGCGCTGAACTATCCCTTTAATCATTTCAGTAAAATGTCATGTGTTACATGACAAGTGTAACTCTACATAGAGCTACTTCACCCTGCAGAATTGCACGACTGGATCCAACACATATAAGTTTGACTGTAGGAGCGAATGTGACATGACCTTGTGCAATGAAAGAATGCAAAACTTTTATTCACAGAAATTTATGAAAAAAAATGTAAGGAAAATAAAATGTCCAATACAGCAAGACGCTATCTCCAGTAAAACTGGTATTTTTGACTGACTGAACAACGAACCAAGTAAATAAATCCTTAACATTATGTTAATGTGTTCTTGTGTCTGTGTGCCTTTCAATATCAGGCAAAGAGGGTATTAATGTACACTTTGGTGATCTCATGGTGTAACTACACCTCAGATTTACTGGTTGGCCAATTCAAGTGTGTTTCATTCACATTCAGTGTCATCAAAAATCTTGGTGGCCAACAGTCGTAAAATGTTCTTCAGTGTAGGTATTGAAGGAATGTAAAGTGAATTTTTTATTAAGGCTGGGTAAGTGCATCATTAAGAAAATACTGCAACTGGAACAAGTACAAATAACTCTTAATATGGTCAAACTTTAAATGATGTACATGACATAAGAACATTATTTAAAGTTTTGGATTGATCAAAACTTTCTCTACCAGTTTGCACAAAACCCTACAACTAATCAAACAAGAAGCAATGCATTACTTCAATTGATGCATCTTGATGACAACTGAGAAAACTCCATGCAGTCCCAATGAAAGCTTCGTTAAAGAGCTCGGGAGTCGCAGAGCTTTTGTGTGCAAGTTAGGTCTTTACAGGGTTAGTCCAAGACTCTAGTCTTTGAGACATGATTTGCAAGTCAAAAAACAAGTTGTTTTTTTTTTTTTTTTTTTTTTTTTCCAGACTGCCAGGCCCTTGCATAATAATTACAATAGCCAATGGCCAAAACCAGACTTTAATGTGGACTGTAGACTGTAATGTGGTGCACTGTCTGTGACTGTAGCAGTGCTGAATGCCCAAAACTAAACACGACCCCAACACAGAACTTTAATTTTAAATGTCAGAAGAATCTTGACTTTAAAGGTTTCTGCACACCTTCAGCTTCTTGTAGACAGGTGTGTAGGAAGGTGTGTCAATAGTTAGATCACACTCTGAAGATCATGAGATGCAGTGTTCTGGCTGTGTTTAGGCACATGGACTATTGAATGCATGGATGGCAGGTATACTTCAGTAAATTCAACTCAGGCTTTTCTGTTTTCTGTTCAAGTCTACAGCTTTGGTAAATGGATCTTGAGTTGTTTTGAGATTGTTTTGTCAAACTGCTGTTTCTAAGGCCAAGAATGAACACTTCCCACTAAACATTACTTCCTCTTTCCCAGATAAAATTGTCGAGGAAAGATCTATGGTACCAGACACTATGTACAAAACAAGACAAAAAATATGGACTTTCATTGATTTTTGGTCACTTGCTGAGCAGCACAACCAAAATAAATATAATATTGACATACTATCAACTTTTGACATTGATATTATAAAAGAGACCAGCCATGTCCCTGGTCACTTGATGAATGGAAGACCAATCGCCTCTAAGCTGTTTTAGTTTCTGAAAGCTCCTGAGGAAAAAAAAAAAAAAATCTGACTCTTCAGCTACTAAATGAATAATTAAGTAAAATGTTCACTAGCTAGTTGATGAACTTGTCTGTCTGTTTTTTGGTGATGATCACATAATGTTCAGTGGATTTATCAGAACTCACTGCTGACAGCTGCACCCGGAAATGTGGTTAATGAGAATGGTGAGACTGAACCAAAACAGTAAAGTTGTGGGTCATAGAAACAAAACAACAAGCTGAAAAATGCAAACACACTTTTTGGGGCTGAGAGTAACTGCAGAGCTAGTTGACGCAGCTTAAAAGTCAAAAGGAAACATTGTGTTGTCGGTGTCTTTGTTTAGTAATGCATGTTTGACCATTGACACTCAACACAGCAAGCATGACTAAACACAAAGACCATGAATCTCATTTCTTATCTGTGAAAAAGATTGCCTTCATTATGACTTGTTTGACATCTTAAAAGGAATTCCACTCAGTTCAGCAATGAAGCCCCAGAATGCAATTACTAACATTCTCAAGTCGTGTCAAATGAAGGTGCAAAGTCCTTAGTCTTTAATGACTTAAGATGGAAAACAGAACCACTCATACTATTGAAATACTAATCCAAGACCATTACCCTTTAAAAGTAAAATGTCATATCTACAACCCTGATTCCAAAAAAGCTGGGGCACTGTAAAACGTAAATAAAAACAAATGGAATCATTTGTTTGCCAACAACGCACAAAGTACCCTTTGCCATCTGCATGAGATGCACCAGATTTTCAACTAACTCCATTGTAAACTCATCCATGGCAATAACAGACTCCCAGAGCAAGGTGATGTAGTATAAAGAGGAAGAAAGTCTGCAAATGGAGGAAGGTGGGGAAAAAAAACACATGACTTTCACCCAGGAAGGTTTGTGTCCTGTGACAAACCAAAATTGAGCAAACTTTTCCTGAACTGTACCTAACCAAGTAGTCTTGGTGCCTAAACCTAACCAACTTGTGACCATTTCACAACATTTTCAGGCAGGAAGCCTTTGTGTGTCACTGGGATGAGAACATGTAAAACAAAAAAAAAAAAACAAAAAAACAAAAAAAAAAAATCACCAGTTATCAGAAAAATGAGGGCTTCACGGAACAGGAGAAAGAAACAGAAGCAGCAGTGGGTATTCTATGTGTATTCTTCTTACTTTGCAGTAATCTGTAAATGACAAAAAAAAGAGAGAGATTTGCTGAAATCTATTATGAATTGAATAAACCCATTCCACCAAAAAATAAAAATAAAAATAAAAATAAAAATAAAAATAAAAATAAAAATCAAATCAAATCAAATCAAATCAAATCAAATCAAATCATACTGGAGTTTAAGAAAGAAGAATCTACAGTCCTAAAAGCCTTTTCCTTTGTCAGGAATGGGAGGTTATAATATAAACAACTAGGACATTGTGGAAACAGGATGGAAGTTTGACATTCTGGCAGCACATTTAGTGTTTAGTTTAATCTTGGACTTCATTGATTCTAGCTTGAAAGATATGGGATTGGTATCTCTCAAAGTCTCTTGCTTGCCAAGGCAGAGAAATTCTTATCAATTACTTAATCCTTTGGATCTAATTGTTGTTTTTTGGGGTATTGCCATTTTTGGTGCTTTGATTTATCTTTGTTGACATAACTGAAGAAAATTGGCAAAGTGAATGTTAGACTCCAAAGAGATGAAATTGTCATTTTACTTTGCAATTTTCTGATAATATGTGTCCACATTTTATTATTGGAAGCAGATCTGACCATGGTCATACTGTACTTCCCTTCCCCACAACATACTGTCTAAGAAATATGCATCTGTTTAATCTTAATAATAGTGACTTGTTATTTATTGATGAAATCAGGTGAATTGTATATTTAATAGGTTCAATCAATTGGTTGTGAGCCTAAACACAGTTTTTCTGTACAGTGGGGGATTATGTTGCCAGATTTCAGCAATTGCTTAACTGTAACTTAGTGTTTACCATAACCGATAGAAATGATTCAAAATTCAAGAAAATACATGCAAAGTCTAATAAACCAGAATTACAGTTTAAGATTAAGATTTAAGCATCAAATTAAACTCATTCCATGGCCAAATCAAAGAAGTGTGGTTGGATATCTTGGCCCTAAAAGCAAGACCACTACACTAAGAAATATATCGACTACCCGATTTTCAATGAAGCTGAAAGATGATAGTAGCAGAAGTTAACACTTGTAAAACCAAAATGATTCAGAGATACCATTATGTGATGTAAGTCAATAATCAGATAGTATCCACAACATGATTTGTACCATCCACTATATTGTATCACTTGTATTGTATCAAGTTCAGGTGATATTGTCATTCTAATGTCAAAATAATCATTTTCAAACTTTCCTCACATTTTGTGCGGGCAGTTGAATGTCCTATGAAAAGACTTTGCAGCTGACTGCTGTGTCATGGTAGTCTCTGCCTATTAGACCTGTATAGACCTGTTAGACCCTCTTTTGAGCTCTGAAACATTACGCTAAAATTTGCAAGAGCTAGCTCAGCGATTGAGGATGAACCTCTGAAACATCAAACAAACTCAAGTTGGTCCCTTAAGGAGTAGCTTGGTGACAAGATAAGAAAGTGCTACTTGTGCTCATGGAACCAGGAACACAATGTGTAACTTCTGTTCCATTTCTCATATGCCACCCTCAACTGGGCTCTTTACAGTTCAGAGGGAATGCCCAGTTGTTAGACATCTGCATCATGGCTGACTGTGAACTTTATTAAACCATTAAAGTGTGAAGTCCCATTGGACACAGAGATGGAGCCATATACCATATACCATATTGCCAAAACGGTCATTAGGAGCCCCATTATTTTTGTAACTGGTTTCCAAACAGATATACACTGTATTTCGACTTGAATATCTGGTTTGGGAGAGTTCTGAACTACCGGCAAGGAGAAAATTCAACTCCAATTCCAACCTTGTCCAACTGAAGCATGTAGCACACAGCACCCACTGGAGAGTGGTGAAGTAGCCTAAACAGAAGAGTCTCATCGTCAAATGAGGGCAAATGGTGATCAAGAGAGAAAAGCCTATGTGACAGTTTCTTAATGTGTTGTATTGGTATTCTGTCAGATGTGAAACTCTGGCAATAACTGCTTTGCTCTCCTCATAACCCTTCACTCTGGTGTTTATGGTGTGCACTACCAATTAGCTACTAAGGGTTAAAATAAATAAATAAATGCGTGGGTTCTCTCCGAGCACTCCGGCTTCCTCCCACAGACCAAAAACATGCTCATTGGGTTAATTGGTCACTCTAAGATTGCCCTTAGGTGTGAGTGTGAGAGTGAACATTTGTATATCTGTATGTCTGTACATGTTGCCCTGCGATCGACTGGCGACCAGTCCAGGGTGTACCTCGCCTCTCGCCCGTTGACAGCTGGGATAGGCTCCAGCCCCCGAAAGGGATAGGCGGGTATAGAAGATGAATGAATGAACTTGGTAATGTTGATGCTTGCCACCTTTACATTACAAACTCAAGAACAGCTCCAACACTAGCCAGCCGGATAATGAAACGTTGAAACAAGCGCTGTCAAAATCCGAAGTAATACTGCTGACAATTACACTATAACAATTTACATGGAAAAAACAAGAGAAATAAAAAGTAGTAAAAGAAGGAGAAGACACTGATGTGGAAGAATATGCTTACTGCAGTGTGTTTCCACTCTGATTTCCATTGATAAATTTTGAAGAGAGATTTGATGTGATGAGTTTGGAGTGTGGAGGCCAGTGGGGATGTTTTGTCAGATTAGATTAAAGATGTCAGGGAAGGTTTCTGACTCACTGTGGCTGTAGGTCACTGAAGTTTACTCTGAGGTACAGTATATGAGCTGAACTGCTGCAACATGGACCACAGTCAGGGTCACAGCATCATACAGGTCTCCATGGTCCGTTTGGGATAAAGTGACATGGGTAGGATTAAAACATCCATAAAATATATGACCAAATGTCACTGTCACTGTTATTTGTGTTACCAGCAAAATTACAATACACTTAAGTTTCCAGGACAATCTAAACAAAGAATTATGTTAAGCAGAGTCACTGATTTATCTTTGTGAAATAAAACCTGCAACACCCTCACACCTGGAACTTGACTTAAATAGCTGCACAGGATTTTACCCTCCAGAGTTTTCCAGGTAAGGTTGTGTTCTCACTGAATCTTAAAAATACGAGGTAGAAATTATGACAGTTACTCTAATAGAGTTTACTGCACCAAAAAGTCTTTTTTTCCAGTGTGTGAATGCCATCTTACTCAACAAACTTGCTTATTGGCACAGACATTAATATTAAATGCATGAGCAATGATCCAGAAGTAAACCAAAGGATTACATTCCACGATTAAAATTCAAAACACAAGATGGGCAAGATATAATTTTTCCTTGGTGTTTTTTTTTTTTTTTTTTTTTTTAATTATTTGGTTAATTATCAGTTAATTTTCCATCTATAACTCTGCAATTATCTATATGAGTACACATCTCGTGTTAATTGGTCTTTCAAAAATGTGGGTTTATCTATAAACAGCCTCCAGACACTGTTTACCCTTTTTATGCTCTCCTGATTTGTTTTCATCAATCAAAAAATACAACAATATGCCATATGCATCCCTAAAAATAATTTTGGTTGCTTTTGTTTTGTTAGAAGCGCAATAAGAGAAAGAACATGACAAAGAAAAGCTGCAGCA
Source organism: Chaetodon trifasciatus (assembly GCA_037975065.1). NCBI lineage: Eukaryota > Metazoa > Chordata > Actinopteri > Chaetodontiformes > Chaetodontidae > Chaetodon > Chaetodon trifasciatus. The sequence goes on along the minus strand of JBBMOE010000026.1, from coordinate 4,250,792 downwards.
TATGAGACTACAAGGAGAAAACTTAAAAATCACTGTAGATACTGTATCCAAAGGTTGCAGTTCTTGTTATTTGACTTAAGATACTAAAGCTTTTGAACACATCATTAGGATTTTCCAATAGTGAATGACCACTCAGCCGACTGAGCAGCACACACAAGTGAATTGTGCAGATTTCCAGTCTCTCTGATGCACACAAACCAACTACTTAAGGAACAGACATCTGAAGAAGAAAAGACAGTTGCAGTATTGTGGTACCAATGTGGTAACAGTAGGTCAAACAATGTGTGATGTGATGGGGTTTGCTTGATGATCTTATAGAAAATTGACTCTGCAGTTCCACACATGAAGCTCTTTTAGTCTAGGTCATTGTTTTTGTTTTGTTTTTTTTTTTCCAGCCACATAAGCCAAATGCTCTGATAAGATCAATGTGCTCTACCTGCCCAGCACCAAACAGCAGACAGACAAAGTTAGCGACATTCATGCATTAGGATGCTAAAGAGCCAGATATTTGCAGCTGGAGTTGGTGGAGAACAGATCAAAGCCTAAAGCACAACTCTAAGTGAATGCTGATGTTGCTCTCTCAGTGCTGGATGTGAATTTTTTTCTGGCATGGTAGCATGTCTCAGTAAATATAAAGTGATAATATGTTATTGTTGTGCTTTGAATTTGTTCTACTTCCCCCAGGTGGCCAACAAAAATCCAGTAATGCAGCCTTAAAGGCACCTTGTGGACTATAGGCATTAAAGAGCAATGTTTTGATGAGCAGGTCTCAATGTTGTTTGCATCTCGTGCCTTGCCAGCACACAAATGAGGATACCTAAAAGCATATGGGTGATGCAGGAAACAGCGATGCAGCAGCAAAAGGCAGGGACGGAGAAGACCACCAGCCAGGAATCATGCATATAGAAATGTAGGTTTCATATATTCTGAAATACAAATGTTTTATGAGGAGGGGAATGTATGTAACATTGTTTGTTTAGAAGAAAGCTCCATGGGGTACCTTTCATCATTATTTTGGTAAATTAAATTAAAGATTTGAGTATTTACTGTACCACTTGCATAACTCTGAGCAGTGTATTCCATTAATTAACTTGCCTTTTGCTTGTTTGTTTATTTGTTTTTCTTATTTTATGGTAAGTCAGTAGTAACAGAGTGGGTGGGCACAGTAAAAGTGTAACAAGTTGTGTACTGTACATGAACAGTTCACTCTTTGAAATAAAATTCTTTTGTGTTCCTTCCTCCTGCTTTCCTTCCTTTTCTCTCACCTTTTCTGTGATTTGAGAGGGAATGCAGAGAATAGATAGAAGGTCACAATTGCTGTGTAAGAGCTACATTCCTGTGAATGAACAACATCATTTTTTTTTTCCAATGCCCAGATTGTGGACTGTTCGGTTTAAGAAAGACCATTTAAGAATAACATCAGCAACTCAAAATAGGCATTTTCTTCTCAGTCAGGCAGTGTTGCAGTTCCATATAAACAAAATCAATCGCTCTCTCCCTCTCCCCCTTTCTCTCACTCCATTTACCAGGTCATGGTGGATCTCTAGCTGTGTGTTAATTGGCCCAGTCTGATGTGTTGGCATTAATTATTAACCCTTCAGAAAGTCCCAGCGGGACGGCTTTGAATGTTGAATACAATCACACCTCTAACACTTTGCTCACTCTAGCATGTGCCTCTCGCTCATGTGCTTCTTCTTCCATGCATCTTGTTCTGCTGCCTTTTTTCCTTCCATTTCCTGCTCACTTCTTTCTTCTTCTATTGTCTCTGTATTTCCCTTTGATTTTCTTGCTTTCACACATGCAATTTCTCTTTCTCCATTATTTTCTTTTATTCATCCCTCTTAATCTCTCTAAACACACACTTGATTTTGTTTTAGCATTCTATCTTTTTCTTTGTCAACATTTTGAAATAAACATAAAAAAACATTGTTGGGGAAGTTAAATGAAAAATGTAATCATTACATATCACTCATTGAAAGTGTTTACATTACTTAACTCATTATCAGAAACGGGAAAAAAGTTGCATTCCTCATTACTGTGCTTTCATTACCCAGCTCCCCTGTGTCTAAGTTGCCTTGAAACAATTCCAAAGCCTCCACGGCCATACGTTGCATTTTGTCCACGTAACACATGCAGAAATTGGAAAGGAGTGACACTGGAGAGCCAAATGAGCACACTTGGGTTCAGGTGAGTCCTATATACGTTCACCTTCACTATATTTTATGGCCTGTTATTAGCTGGTACAGATGTACAGTACACAACAATCAGCAGAATAATTTTACTAGTACTACCTGTGCTATGACGGTATAATGTAATTACTGCATGTCACATTGTCCTTACAAAAAACTGCCCAACACTGCATAGATCATGTTATCTTTAGCAGAACTGTGGAGTGCAGATTTTGCAGAGCTTGTAGAACAAATGAATATAATATTTGAACATTTTAAAACACAAAACAGCTGCTACTTAAATCTGATCATAAACTTTATGATATGCTGTTAAAACACTATGATGATCATTTTAAAATGTGTGTTTTGATACAGTTGTTTTGAGATTCTGGGGCAACATAAGCATATCAGTGGCATTATTTTTATAAAAAAAATCTCTTTGGTGATGTGGCTACATCTCTTCGTCATTTCAGAAGTCTGTTTAATTACCCCTACAGCATTAATTTCATAAACCAAAGCTATTATTATAATCTCATGAGTAATAGACGCACAAATAATTTGCTCACAATGGAGTTTAATAGCAGCCTTTGCAAACATTTGGGAAGTTTGTAAATTAATGAGTATTTCTATTAGAGAATCAGTCAACATTTTGATGTCTTTTATGAGCTTGCTGATCTGAGCTGAATGCATAATTAGCTGTTGCCTAACTAAATCAAATGATTTCACACACATTGTGAGTGTGAGTAAAATGAAAAGCAAATTTGTGCCGCCCCTATTTTGGCCCTCGATTTGTGTGAGTAAACAGTGCACATATTCCAAAGTGAAGGCAGATTTTTACACTCATCATATATATATGTAGTGCCTCCTTTGACAATATGTTTAGACGTAAAATGTCCTTTATTCATATGAGGCTTAGTAACAAGACTATAATCATGAAAGAAGATACAGGAAAACAAAGAAGTAATATCATGTGCAGTGCAAAGGTAAATGCAACATGAAAACATCAAGTATGTAAAATGAAATATATAAGAATATTACAAAATAGGTGAACTTTAATACTGTAATTGTTAAATGATGTATCAAACATGTTCACATTAGCAGCTGTCTCTAAGCTAAATCACAACTTGTTACAGCATATTGCAGTCTCAGTGATAAAACAGACATGTATTTGGAGCAAAATGTCATTGATCATCACGTTAAGCAGAAGACACACTGACAGTATGCTTCTATACACACTGCCATTTAACTGCAATGTAACAGCAGGGCACAGGCTGTTGTGAAAGTCAGTGACATTTAAACTGTTCACAACTTCCCTGCAGAGAGCCTTCTCAATAGTTTATCCAACCTGTGTGTTTGGATTTCATAAGTATAGGTGTGAGTGGTGGAGAGTACTGGCAGACCAGCCACTCACATCTGACTGCATACACAAGACCTGAGGTAAGATAGACGGGAAGTTGGATCATAAGATTTCACTTTTCTCTGCATGCTATATTTCAGTTCATTTAAAGGTAAGAAGATAATTTTGCAGCCATGCTAGAGGTTATAATGGCCATGCTGTGCACCTGTAACACTGTGATTGGACATGTCTAGTTCGCTGGTGTTCAGGAAGTTGATGAATGAGCAGCTGATGGTGAAGATGAATAAAGCAGCTAATGCTGATCAGCTAATTTAAGTGAAACTTCAGTGCTCTGCCTCAACTAAGACTAAGATTTTCATGCTGAAGTGCTAACTTTAGCCATGTTAGCAACAGCCACCACCATGCAGAGTATAAACTTATTGTAGAGTGGATAACAACATGGCTTTCCCCTGGCAACCAAATACATTTACATACAATTAACATAATGCTAAGTATGAAGCAATGCAACCTTCTGTGGTCACAAGCATGGTTCTAGACTTTAAGTCCAGTTTCTACAGTAGCTTTTGTCTCATTAAATACAGTAGCCTACGTGGTTTTACCATTCTGCTTAAAATAACCACTGTTACCATATGTAGATGTCTTTATTTTGTAATATTAAATTGGAATTTGGTCGGTGAGAGACCTGTGGAGCACAAGTCTAGTGAGTCTGGACTCAAAACATGACTAAAGTATGGTCAAAACAGTCAATATGTCAGAAAGTATTCTCTCTCTCCCCCATGTGTCTTTGTCTGAGCTGAACTGGGCGTAGTCACCTACCACTCATCACTAATCACCTGCACAGTATAAAAACTCCAGTTCTTCACTCCAGTCGTCACCAGATCGTCAGTTATCCTCAGTGGTGTTTTGTCTCGGCTAGTGTGTGATTTTGCTGTATGCTCTCTACCACTGCTCTTACTCCTGTGTTTTGTCTCTCCGTCCAGGAAACCCCAGAGCCATACACTACGTGGATCTCCTGCCTTAAGTCAACCAACTCTCTCTGCCTTGCCTCACCGGACTACTGCCATCTACCATTCCTCGCTGCCAACTTGGCTCAGCTTGGCTGGATTGCACGTTTCACACTTACTATATATTATTACAACAAACTGTCTTCTTCTACGCCAATATCGGTCTGTCGTTTTGCTTTTGGGCTCTGCAGAATTCCTCATTTTGACATAGTGTACATACAGATTCCTTTAATCAACACCTCGGAAGCAGATTACTAGTTTAGGAACTAAATTAGTTTAGAGGGGAAATTCAGTGATAATACAATTAATATAGAAATTTAAAAGTAACTCATATTGAAAGGATCCTCTTTTTCTTTTTTTAAATTTGATTCACTAGAAGTTATGTTTGCATAATTCTTCAGGGAGGGTATTATTGCATATTTTATGGTAGACTGGCTGCTAGTGTATAATCTGCTACTTTCTGCTACTTTAGTTAGTGTCTCTCTTACATTTTAAAACGTTTACCTTCAAATTACAGTTCCAAGATACTGAAACTGAAACATGAAAGTGAAAGAAAGTTCCACAGCAGGAAAGGAGCATTTTCTCATTTGCTGTTTTCCCCATTTGTCAAGCAGTGTGCTATGTGACACCTCTACAGGTCTGTATTATCCAGACAGTGGTCATGTCACATTTCCTGACAAATACCTTCCCTGCCATCGGCACACATATTCACACACAAATTCACAAGTTTACAGACAGCTTCCTTCAACAAAAAAATCCTTTCCAAAGCTAAATCTCATGCAATTTCCTGCCTTAATCTAAATGAATTGGAAATAACAGCATTTGCTTCCGCTTTGATATAATCACTCTTGAGTTTGTCGACTACACTTTTCTTCTTTCCCCCTAAACCTCCTCATTAACAGATTCATCCACTCTGATGAGCAGAAGTTGACAGACACACGCACGATGAAACAGAAAGCACACTGTTAGAAAGGTGTTGTGAGTGTGTGTGGGCTGGATATTGTTTGTATGATATGGATGTCCTGTGTGTTTTTAGCCCCAAGGAATGTATTTTTGCTGTGACACATACACTCACACCCCATGCAGCACTTAACCCCACACTGATGCACTGTAGTCACTTCTCACCTGGCTCTGTTTGAAGTCAATGTGTCACCCTCGAGTCATGAAAAACATTAGGCGTTATGATAAAACCTGCACACATATGCAAATACTTTCTGAAGTCATTCTAGCTGCGGGCATTGGGGAGACTAATAGCTATGCAGCCCTTTAATCTTTAAAACCCAAGATGTTATGCTGTTTCTTTGTAGCTCATATTCACACGGCACAAACACCAGCTATCATTCTCAGCTCAGCTGCTACTAACCTGTGAAATACACACAGTGAGAGCTGTGATTGGAAATCGAATGTAGTCAGGAAACATCTCTTAACATGTCCATGCTATTGACCCAAGTATTCGTGATCATACACGAAGAAGGGGGAGGAAAGGAGAGGGGTTAAAGAAGAAAAAATACAGAAGGAAAATGATAAAAAAAACAAAAAAAAACAAACAAAAAAAAAAAACAATCTGCGATCAGTTGTACATCCAACATAACTGCAACCACAGGTTCAGCTCTGACTGCAGATTCCCACTGCACGAACTGTCATGATGTGCAACTCTGATCACAAAGTCAGAAAGACAACAGTTGCCACTGAAAACAGACACACAACCTCTGAGTGTAGAAACCAACAACACTGTACTGCTTTTACACGGTGGAAGATTTGCTTTTAGTGACAGGAGAAGCATGGCATCTATTGATCAGTTGGTTAGTGGTTAACCACTTTGGTCCAGATTGAAACATCTCAACAACTACCGGATGGACTGCTACTTTGGTTTATGACCATATGTTACAAAAAATATATTCCCATTAGCCACAGCTTGTATTTTTTTAACATACTATCACACTTAACAGTGCACATGGCAAATATTAGAAGTGCTACACATTAAGCATGTAAACACTGTAATTATGAGCATGTTGCATGCTGACATTAGCATTTAGCTTCAAGCACTGCTCTTTCTGGCTCAAAGAGCAGCTTGTGTGACTGTAGACAGAGAGTCTTCTTTGATGTTCTGTGTCCTTTGGAAGTGGCTACTTAGCAGCGAGTCAACTATATATTTCATTTCAGGCTCTCTTGGGTTCTGAAATGGAACATCATGTTCTTCTACAGCTCAGACAGAGCAATTTACATCTAACGTCATTATCAAGGAAATATTACATCTTGGAACACAGTGTTTTTACTTATTTTGTCAGATTAGATTTTGTCAGATTTTTCTTTCTGTCTAATAAGCCAGAAATTGAAAAAAAATGTGTGGCTGTGCAGGAGCTTTAAGCTGAAATGAGGAATCACATTGGTAATGTGCTAGATTTAAAAAAGAAAAAAAGAGAAAAAGAAAAAAAAAAATGCTGCAGATTCTTGTTACCTCCAGCTGTAGCCACTTGTTGAACCTATTTAAAACACTAAGGAAGTAGCCTGATTTACTAGACTGAACTATAGATTTCAATTTAATTTTGTTATTTTTATGTCAATCTTTTATCTTTAAGGTGAATATGTTTATCAGTCATGTTTGTTCAATATAGGGCACATATATTTTAGATCCAACTTTTATTTGAGCATTTTATTTTACAAGGCCCAAACAGTATCTACCACATATCATTTTGGACCTCTAGGCTTTTAAAAACTTGAAATTGCTCTTCTGTGATTTTGTGTTCAGCTTCATTGAGCTCCCCGCTCATTTGCATACTGAATGGTTTATACCAGTTCCAGAGGAGTTCAACCCAAACAGTAAAAATACACATTAGGACTTATCAGAGCTGATTGCACTTAGTGTAACTAAATATGACATATTAATCCTGAATGGAGACCTGAATATCCACATCAACAAAAAGAATGAGTCCAAAACCATGGAGTTTATGAATTGACTGGGCAGCTTTGAACTTATCCAACATGTAAATGAAGCCACTCATCAGTATGGTAACATTCTGGACTTGGTAATGACAGCAGGGTTAAACATACACAGCATCTCAGTATTACAATTACCTATTTCTCACCATTTCTGTGTGTTTTTGATACCAAACTAATCTTAACAAAGACTAAAAGGGACTTTCTGGTTCAAATATGATTCCTTGATGGCGAGGCTGAAGAAAGGTTTTGTAATATTATGAGATCATTTGAGTCACATGGTTGAACATTTCAACAATACCATGTCATCTGCTTTAAATGCTGTTGCTCCACTAAAGGTTAAAAAGGCGTTGACTGACAGAATCACCCCATGGTTAAACAACAGTAGTGTTAATGAGAGGAAGAGAACTTGTCAAGCAGCTTAAAGAAAATGGAGGAAAACTGGGCTCACAGTTCACTGTAATATATACAAACAAGACTGACTGTCTATAAGAAAGAAATATGTCTGGCAAGAAAAGATTATCTTTCTAAGATTATTACAGAGAATGGTGGGAACTCTACAGTATTATTCTGCACTGTTGACCAGCTATTCATTACTGACCCCATCTGCATCGTCCCTCGCTAACAACATAGTGTCCAGAGCACAAATGAGCTCAATAAAACTAAAAAACTAAAAACTAAAAAAAAAGATGTATCATTGGAAAATTCACCTGTATTACATCAACTGAGCTCTGCAAGACTGTCACTGAGTCTAAATCATGTCCTCAAGATTAGAAATACATCTCTGCAAACAGACTTCCCTGATGAGTTTAAAACTACTGCTGTAAGACCATTACTAAAGAAACCCAACCCAGAACTGGAAAAGATAGTTTCACTGCAAATGAATGCCTTTCTTAAAGAAAATACCATTCTGGAGGAATTTCAGTCCCTAACCCTAACCCTAACTCTTCAGCTTTAGAACAAACCATAGCACAGAAACTGCTCTGACTAAAGTCTGATGAAAATAAGGTCTCAGCTTTTGCCCTCTTAGATCTAAGTGAGCATTTGATACAATTGACCATGATATCTTAATCAATTGTCATGAACAGTTGGTTGGTCTTTCTGACTGTGTGTTAAACTGGTTTAAAACAAACATCAAAGGGAGAAAGTTTTCCGTTAGTCTTGGAGATCATGGGGCTCTGTTTTTGATTCCACCGCCAGCACAGCGGAGGCGCGGCACAAAGCGAGGTCCACTGCGCCAATGGGGCGTGGCAGCACAGACTTTGGTATTTTCGTGCACTGCGCTGCTGGCGCAACTACTCCCCCTTCTCATCTCAGTCCCATCCAGCAGCGCAACTCAGAAGGAGGGAGGGGAGAAGGCATGGACTGGGTTTGACACAGCTGAGTCCAATCTTCACCAATCACACCAGCTCCTCACCTCACCTTTAAAAACGCCGCTGGCGAGGCACATGGCGAGTTTCGAGGATGACTGAGCCCACACAGGAAACTGTCCGATGCCCAAACTTCTCCCAGAAGGAGGTCCTTAGATGATAAATCCTCAGCCTTCTCTTCCTCCTCCTCCTCCTCATCCTCCTCTAAGCAATGATGTACTCCATCTTTGTAGATAACGTTAAGCATTACAATGATAACATTTGTATTTGGAACGAAATGACGTGGGTAATAGCGGACAACGATCATCACTTACGTTTTTTCTGTGTGTCTGTCTCTCTCTGTCTCTGGAGTGCTCTGAGATAGATGCAGTATATATGCTCTGTAGGATGCCACGGCTGTTTCTGGTTGGCACAGCGACGTTAATTGATTAGTTTGCATCCCTGTATCTCCCGTGTACATTCGGTCAGGTTGAGTGACCATTACGCGTGCCGAACGTGCTTGCAACGTGGTCAGATGAGATACTGATCAAAATATATGAATTTAGGTCTGACTGTATGTGCTGACTCAGATAGTAGCATTGAATCGTGGGTGTTGCTAATTATTGATCGCAGTGAAATGCCAGACACTGTGGAAACCTGCCTGTGAGGTATTGGTGACGTGGGCGCACGACTCCGCTGGTTTACGAAAATCCACTTGCACAGCGGTGCACCGCTGGTGCACAGAGTTGACCAGGTCTGGGGTGGCGAGCTTTCAGCGCACTTTTATGCCGCCGATGTGGACCGAAATGGACCAAAAATCCAAATCCGCCGGCTGATTATGCCGACACCTCCCCCTACTGCGCCGCAATACCCATCCTGGCGTACCTCTGTGCGCCTCGGTTTACCAAAATACCAAGTGCGCTGCGTGCCTGCCTGTGCTGCACGAAAATACCACTGCGCGGGGTGTGCAGCCTGCGCCCCGCCAGCAGCAGGGACGAAAATAGAGCCCCTGCTGTGATGAGACGTTCAATCAAGACAGGCTATTTGAAAGAAAAGTGAAGACAGCCCCCATCTTGAGGTAGTAACCTCATGGAGTGTGTCCGGACTCCTAACAAAGTGGAGCTCTCTGCTACTTGGTGGTGGAAGTGTCATAGTAAGAAGTATCTTAGCTCTATATTACATTTCTGCAGTATATTCCACATATCTGTTGCAAATTCATATGTTCTCTACTTCTGTGTCAATGAGATAGTGATCATGATTGATGAAACTGTACGTCACCATTTGAATCCATTGCAACGCTGCTGTAAATCTAAGCTTTAGTTAGGTACATCCATCCTTTACAAAGGATCATGCTGAAAGCTTTGTACATGTACATGGCTTTCGATTCTCAAAATATTTTTAGCAGAGTGTTCCTTTAACACAGGGCTGTGGGACGTCTGGTCTCTGGGCCATGTATGGCCCACGAGACTATTTGATCCAGCCTACAAGGCAATTTCAGAAATACAAAGAAGCAATTACTTTTTCCATTGATGAAGAAAATAACATCAAATAGTAGATTGACACATTTTTACAAGTGGTCCCTGAGGTCAACAAATAAGTAGTGTTTGATATCATGTCAGTGCATCATAGAGTCTGTCAACAAAACATAAGCAGACGCAGAGTGCAAAGAGAAATCGATTTTTTTTTTTTTTTTGTCAGTGTGCCTAACTTAGTTTGTGGAGACATGCTTCCCATGATGAAAAAGACTAATCTCAAAAGTCAGTACAGCTCTAAAACATGCTAACATGGATAAGCTCCAAGGACAAATGCACTTGGATAAATTTAATGCTCTTCTGTGGAGTTTGGGTGCCCAACAGGCAGCTTTCATGAGTCCACATTCTGACAGAGACAGTGTTATGCTGGCAAGTCTGGTGGTGAGCTAATAGCTAAGATGCTAAAACCTCATGCGGAAGGATAATTTGTGAAGGAGTACCTTGTTGCTGCTTCAGAGGTGACAGCACCAGACAAAGTAAATAAAAGTGTCAGTTTGTCTGGAATAATTCATAGAGATGAAGGAAAACCTGTGATAGTAAGAGTCTGTTTGATCTGGCCTTCATGGTGGACACGATCAAGACTGAGGACCAGAAGGCAGGCGCATATTACACTGGTTTTAGAATCATTGCATTGGTTCCCTGTGTGTTTCAGGATCAATATTAAGGTTCTCTTAATGGTTTTTAAATGTCTTAGGGGTCTTGGGCCTTCTTACCTTTCAGAATTGCTTTTACTTTATGAACCCTCGTGGACCCTCAGGATCTCTGACACCGGCCTTTTATCTATTCCCAGAGTGAAAACTCTAACACATGGAGAGGCATCTTTCTAGTTTTATGGCCCTCAATTGTGGAACAGCCTACCGGAGGACCTGAGGGCCGCAGAGGACATTAATACTTTTAAAAAAGGGCTCAAGACCCACCTATTTAAATTGGCTTTTAACTCTTTTTAGTTTAATTTAACATGTAAAGCACTCTGTGCTACATTGTAAGAAAAGTGCTCTATAAATATTGATTGATTGATTGATTGATTGAACCTCAAGCTCCGGCCAACTTCTCAGCTCTCTGCTTTCAAATGTAAAATTATTTGAAGTGAAATGAAAGCTCTGGTGAGTTCAGATGGAAAGAGAAAACACTGCATTTTCCTGCTCTGCAAGAACAAAAGCCTGCTATGACATCTGAATAAGGTGCTGAGTATGAAAACTTCAGGCATTTGGTGAGAGGTCTGGGGACATGAGAAGTAAACAAAATTAATTGAGCATATTGGCGTTGTTTAATGTGTAGCCAGCTGATTGCCGGACAACCTACAACACAAAATCATTGAGCAGCAAAGCAGGGACCAACTACTATGAGCAGTTCTTTTCAAATCTGACTCATGCTAAGACTCAGTTCTGCTCAAGACTCAAACCTGGAAAACCAGCTGCAAGTACCATCATCATCACCACTGCCATCTGACATCAGACGCCTCACCAAAGAGAAGTAGTTGCAGCCATCACAGAGGTTATTGTGCTATATGTGTTAAATGATTTATCATAGCCAGGGACGCCACCAAGAGGAGCAAAGGCTACGCTGATACAATTGTCCCCTCAAGTGCGCTCTACCTCTGATCTCCCCCACTGCTTATGCATTACGGTCAGGTGCTGCCAAATCACCAGTGGGTTAATATGGCTCTTGAAGGATTGAAAAATCCATGGTAAATTGATTCAGTTAAAGACAAAGACGACACATCAATGAGAGATAGCAAACAAATGAAAAGAAGTCCTCCTGACCATCATCTGTACCAGTGGGCTGTAATGATGTTTCCACCAGTAAGCAGTGATGACAACTTTGACTGCAGCAATGAAGTTTCCAGTGACTATAATGTTTCAAAGCCTATGAATGAGGTTTCTGACCAGGACAAAAACGTCTCTATCTCGTCACATTCCCATCTAAATGCAAGCAGCATAAAGCAACACATTTAAATGAATTTAGATTTGGGCAGGGTTATAGATGTTTAATCTGCCAAGGCACTGTAGTTTTGACTTTTGTATGTGATTAATTTATGTTGAAGATTCAGGTTGGAAGCTTATTCTGCAGTTACACTGTTTCACCTATTGGCTGTTGGCTGTCAAGATGACATCACATCACTCTTTTGTTGTGGTGTGAACTGCAGATGGAGGATCTGAAGCGATTTTCTGCATAGGAAACATGATAACACACAGTGTAAAATTTTGTATGCCATTTACTTTTGCTCAGATCGATCAAACCAAGAAACCAGGAGGAGCTTTTATTGAGTAACCTAATGTTGTTGTTCATAAGGGTGAAAAATGCAAGAAATTGACTGAAAAAAGCAGGAAAAAATAGCTTGTGAACTGTTTGTGGTCAGAAGGATCCGAGTCAGCTAATGGTGGAAATGGTGTAACATTTAGCTCTTATTTTAAATCTATGGCGATAGATTTAAAGTAATGGTTACAAGTAACACAACTAACACTTGTTAAATCAGCCTTAATGGTTTCACATAAGACAGCTGAACATAAATAATGTACCCTGTCTTGTTTCGATACGATCCACATATTTAGTGGCGTTTCATCAGACCTTTGCGAGTGGTTAACCTAGCAAACAACCGTTAAAGTAAATGTCAACATTCAGCACCGCGGAGTTGAAAGTTGGCCGCTCAGTTAATCCACAGGAAAATAAAAGCTACGCACCCTTGAAAAAACAAAACGACAGTCATCCCAGAGCATTTTGGTACCGACGTCATGGGCCCAACTGCTAACAAGAAAGTTGTTTGCCTCCGTACTTTTGTATGCTTTCATGTGTTTTCTAGAGTAGAACGACATCTGAATGAGCAGGAAGTTGGTTATATGTACTCCCTCAGTAGCAGCAAATGTGTGTACCTTTCTCTCACAATTTCATATAAACTAGCCCAGTAAGAACTTTCCATCATCTCATCCATTGCAGTTTTCACATGTGGCCCTCCATCTGACTTTAACATCATGTGACTGCAAACAACCTATTGAAGGACTTCAAATGCTGAGTACGTTTCATATTCAAGAGAATGAGAGAGAAATGGAAAATGGATAAGAAGATTCTTCTCTGAGTAAAATTGTTACTGCAAGGCTCTGTCATTTATATCAATTTAAACACAAATTGGCAGTCAACTTAAACTATCACAAAAACAGATAAAGTAAGTTAACACATTCCTACACCCACAGCAATATCCACACATACACGTACACAGCATGGTACCCACTGTGCTGTATCCACAGATTTCAGAGTGTCTATCCTTGTAATGAAGCCCAGCCTTGACTGAGCAGTATACATGCATACTCAGCAAAAACCCCATCAACACTGTCTCTCAGTCTCTTATTTATGCCTGTTGTTGCTTACTCTTTCTTCTCTGTTCATGCTGGGATACACAAGCCATATTACACATTATGCAGATGGCCAGTCTTTCCATGAATTTTGACCAAGACTCACTGCCCTCAGATGATTTATTCCTTGAAGTCCAGTCTTTTATCTGCATTCCACTGATGTAAAACTTTTTTCTCCATTCCTCTTCATTTGGACACGTTCACATGGCTGATTCTTTTATACTTTTACACATATTTTTAATATAACATGTTTTTTTTTTCTTTTCTTTTCTTTTTCTGGCTCCTAATAGATGAAGTTGGATCAAACCAATCAGCTTGATTGACCCTCAGGTCCACCCAACATGGTCTTCCTTTCTCTATGCCATATGCAAATCATGGCAGGCCTTACTTGAAAGGGTGGCAGGGACACAACTTAAGCTGTGGGTAACTGCCAGAAACAGCCAGAAGGAGAATAATGTGCTAAAAACAGGCTGGCTTACAAACAACTATCAAACAGCACATTATGGCTCCTACATGATTGTGTGTGTTGAAAGTACCAGAGCAGCTTTCTTACTGTCTCTTTATTGTGGAGAAAGACTTATTTCAATGGAAGTCAGTGAAACTTCAGCTGCTACAGCTTCAGCACCATTATCACAGGGTTTCAACCCTGGTTACTAAGTAATGGGCACGGACTGATGTATGCAAGCAAGCAAAACGTTGTCTATGAAATACTGCATACTGTGGAAGCACAATGTGCTGCACAAAGCGTGAGCTATCATGAAAGTCGCAGCCACAAAAACTGTGTGGATAGTGTAAAGATAAAACATTAGACATGGGTAAACACTATTAAAACAAACCAAAATCTTGAAAAGAATGAAATAATTGAGACCAACAGTTGACCAATAAAAAAAATAATGAGACATGGAAGGACCAATAAAAGAAGTAAAAGAATAAGAATAGCAAATCAGACTCAAATGGCACAGCAGAAAAGGAATGCTTTCAGTTTAGTTTTGAAAGATGATAGCGGAGCACATCTAACATGATTGGGTACGATTCTAAAAGCCAAAGGCAGTTTCACCAGTTTTCGTGGAGACCCGGGAGCAATAGGACAGCCTGTTCCAGATCAACTGAGAAGTGTAGCTGGTTAACAGTTACAAGGATAGAGATACTGGGGCGCCAGGCCATATTGGGTCTTTAGTTACTGCAGTCGATCAACTGCTTTTTGAATATTCCAATGAGCAGTGCATTAGAGTGATCTTGGCAAGTAGAAATAAAAGCATGTATGATTTTCTCAGTTTCTTCCTGGGATAAGAAGCTCCTTCAGTACTTCTTAAAAGATGTATTAAGTATGGAGTTGAAACCACCATTACAAAAGGAGTGGGCATGGGACCAAGAGAAGAAATGGAGTAGTCTAGACCCTGAATCACACTTCCAAGATCATCAACATTGACTTGTGTAAAATGTGGGAGGCAGGGTGGGAGGAGCACAAGTGATTATAGGGAGCTGTTGTGAAAGAAGGCAGCAAAATCCTCATCAGTGGAAATAAAATCACCTGGAATCGAAGTTCCTGAGATATTGAGACATTTAGTAGAAAAGAGAACCCTTGTGTGTTTTCCTGTTTATTATATTTCCAAAACATACTTGCCTTGCTTTTCTATTTTCTGAGTTATAACTAATTAACAGATTTTTGTAAATATCAAGATGCTCTGGAAGCTAGGTTTTATGTAATTTATGCTCAGCCCTTCTGCAGTCCCTTGTCTTCCATCTTATTAATGTATGCATTAGCCAAGGACTTTTAATTTTATCAGACAACACCTTGATTGGAACAGGAGCAATATAATCTAAAACCAGTTTAGTACCTTGATTAAAAGTGATTATCATGTCATCACAAGACCACATATCAGACGGTACAATATTATAGAATTTGGTAGCAAAAATATCAGCTGAGTTAGCAGACAGGGACCCTTTCTGGACAGTTTTGACAGTCACATTACAAGTAACATTAGGACTAAATCACAGTGATGCATGATGACAGCAACTCAACTAATGAACAACCATATATTTATGTCATGTGGCTGACTGGAAGGTGCAGAGCAGCATGATGTGAACACAGCACCACATATTGCATAACCGCACTGTGCTCTAATGTGATGCTTCTGCAGACATATTACATGCAACATATATTTGTTCTACTGTCAGACGTCTGCAGGGATGTATTGAACTGGAGGAGAAACTTTTCATACAGAATAAAGAAGCTGTGGACAACAGATACTGCAAGAATCGCTCATATTAAATTACAAATAAATTCCAACTGATTTATCATTGCTCCTGTGAGCACATGTTAAAGGTTAATTTTTGGTTGTAGAGCAATGAAATGATGTTACAATTTAAGCATTATTCTGCAATTTCTGTAGTACTTACTTTACTTTGATATTCCTCAAGAGTCATAGGTAAATGGTCTTTTTACCATGTCAAAGCCAGAGTTTCACCAAAATACCAACAACTGGCTATGTGCTACATCATTAAAATGAGCCTCCAACCGGCTTGCATCTCTCCTGCTCTCCTGCTCCGCACTGTGCACCAAAATACCACACAGATAGCAAAGTGAATCTCAAGGTCAGGAAAGGACAGGTGCATCTGGGTAGAACAACAACCAACTGAGGTGATCTGAGTGCTTGTTAGCAGTATTTACTGTGCACTTTGTTTTCTTGATATTACTGTAGACACCTATCTAATTAACCTTAGATGCATAAACAGGCCAATGGCGTGTCTACGCAGGAGGCACTTCAGCTGTGCTTCACAGTCATCTGACAGAACAGATACACTCCTGTTTTAATCAATCCAGCTGTCTACACATGCTGTGAAACAGCTCACGTTTCACTTGGGCTGCACAGGCACAAATACCACTCAGAGCACTTTGTGCATTTTCAAAGTACTTTTCCTCTGTTGTACATATATCCACAGTAATTGTGTGTTGGGTTGTGAGCACTGCCAAAACACAGGTGACCTACTCTCACCGCTGTGCCTGATCACATCCTGCGAAGACATAGATGGTGAACTGATGCTGCTGCTCTGCTAGCATGCTGCTGGCACTACACCTCCTGTGCAGACATGGTGGAAATGTAAGTGGGGTGCATGTGAAATGTTGATCTACATATCTTTTTGATCACTTATCCCACAAAGCCTGATCCTTCCTTCGTCCGTGGATGGGTATCCATTGAGATGGATGCCTCCACGACAACTGAGCAAACTCTGGGAAAACTCTGCAAAATGATTGTAAAGGGACCTTGAGTTTGGATTGTTGTAAAACAAGTTTTCAAAGTCTGGTCTATGTATTTGATGAACCATTCACTAAAAAATATTGGTTTTAGATGACAGTAAACTTTATCCTGTAAACATAACATGTCGGCAATAAAAACTGTCCAGAATGAAAGAAAGAAGCCTCTGTGTCACAGAAGTTTTAATCCACCACATAATTTATAATCCTCGTAACCGTTTCCTCTCCCTGTTGCAGAAAACACTGCCAGTTTACACCGCATCAACACAGCGCTTGTTTATCATGGCCTAAGATGCTCTCGTCTTCTCTCCCTCTCTATTTGTATTCGCTCACTGATGCCTGCTCACCCTTTCCATCTTCATTTGTTTCTCTCATTCCTCTCTCTACTCGTTCCCTCCTCCCCCAGTCACTTTGTGTCAGCAAGAAATCATTTTCATGAGAATAAAATATGCCTCCTCTACATTTCAACACCATGCACTGGGACACTGAACGTTAGAATAATTTGAATGTAACTGCTGCAAACTGCATAATGTCTCAGTTTGGATATTGTCTTACTTATTATGCTGTGGATTTGTATTCAACTATTCACCATCATGTTACACCATCTGATGCTGAGAACACCAAACACAGTGTTACTGATATGGCTGTCATGTCATTACAACGTCACTCAGGTAAGGGCTGTGTTTCAAGTTCACATAGCACATGCATACAAACACCAGGCACAGATATACAGAATAATGCAAGTCTGCATGCATGTATATACATACAAGGCCCTATGTAACCTAAGTTAGCATAACCTCAGGGAAGAAAGACAGTTTATGTACTCATAGCGGCATTTTCGACAACTGTGATTCCGAAAAGTTGGGATAATGTAACAGAATGTGAAATTTTGCTCATCCTTTCTGACATATACAATACATTCAATGTTTGACCTCATCAGTTTCATTGATTTTTAAAAATATATGCTTGATCTGAATTTGATGCAGCAACACCTTTTAAATTAAACAACAAAACAGACTGAGGAGGTTGTGGAATGCTCTAAAAACAGCTGTTTGGAACATTCCACAGGTAAACAGGTTCATTGGTAACAGGTGATAGTGTCATGATTGGGTATGAAAGGGGCATCCTGGAAAGGCTCAGTTGATCACAAGAAAGGATGGAGCGAGGTTCACCACTTTGCGAACACATGACTGGACAAAGGATATTACTACATGGACCCAGGAACACAGTTCATTTGAAAATGATTGCGTTCTGTTTTTATTTATGTTTACAGCATTCAAACTTTTATGGAATCATACTTCTAAGTTAATTTGGCTGGTATACTTTATTTGCTATACTTTAAACCACGTGTTCAAAGCTTTGCCAGCAGTTAAGCTTAAACACTGCATATCAGTTTTTCCCTGTTTTGAAGGTCCAAACAAAAGGCAAAGTCCTGTTCAGGCTTGTTACCACATTTCAGGGTGCAGATGAGGTGATTTAATTGACAATCTGCATTTTAGGGGCTCATTTTTTTGTTATTTAGTAAAACAAAATTAGTTAATTAGTTAACTATTATTATTAATTAAATTATTGTGAATCACACCGTTGTACAGAAGCCCAGGGGTCAGTTGCATAAACTTAGTTTAAGACTTGTCTTCGCCTTAGACTGGTCTTAAATTGTCAGGTTACAGTAGTCTAATTAATCAATCAATCAATCAAACTTTATTTGTATAGCATCTTTCATACATAAAATGCAACTCAAGGTCCTCGTCAGCACATGTGCAGCTGAGTTCTGGAGTAATTGTAAGTTATAGATAGTCTTTTTGGGAAGACCAGAGAGCAGGGCATTACAATAGTCTAGATGGCAGGAGATAAAAGCATGCATCAGTACCTCCGTGTTAGCCTGAGAGAGAAACGGGCAGACTCTGGCTATATTTTTAAAATGGTAAAAACCTATCTTTGTTACATTTTTAATATGAAGAATAAAACTAAGCTCAGAGTCGAAAATGACACCCAGGTTCTTAACAGATTGTGAGGGTGTAAAACCTTGTAGTTTTGGTAAAAGTGTCTCTCTCTTGCCCTCAGGACCAATAACTACAACCTCTGTTTTATCCTGGTTGAGCAGTAAGAAGTTCTCTGCCATCCATGAGTTGATGTCTAAAATACAGTTTAAAAGGGTATCAATAGGCCCCGTGTCATCAGGAGACACGGCAATGTAAAGCTGTGTATCGTCAGCGTAGCTGTGGAAGCTGATGCCGTGTCTCCTGATGACATCCCCAGGGGGAAGCATGTAAAGATTAAAAAGTACTGGACCTAGAATTGACCCTTGGGGCACCCCACACTTCATTTCACGGGTTCCGGAGGAACATGTATCCAAACTTACATAGAAACAACAGTCTGTGAGATAGGAGTAAAAACAATTAAAAACAGTACCAGAGAGGCCTGCCAGGTTTCTGAGTCTGTCTAATAAAATGTGGTGATCTACTGTATCAAAGGCAGCACTTAGATCCAGTAGCACCAGGACTGTGAGTTTTTGTGAGTCTGCATTACACCTGATATCATTTAAAATCTTTAAAAGGGCTGTCTCGGTACTGTGGTTCACTCTAAAACCAGACTGCTATTTCTCTAAAATGTTGTTAGCATTTAAGAAATAATTTAGTTGGTTTAAAACCAGCTTTTCTAAAATCTTACGTAAAAAGGGTAAGTTGGATACAGGTCTGTAGTAATTAAAAATGCTGGGGTCTAAATTGCTCTTCTTCAGAAGGGGCTTCACCACTGCCATTTTGAAGGCAGCAGGGAAGACACCTGTCTGAAGAGAGCAATTCACTATATTTAAAATTTGTTCCTCAAAGAATCCATTAAATGTCTTTAAAAGTGATGTGGGAATTGGATCCAAAAGGCAGGTTGTTGGGTTTACCTGGGAGAAAACTCGACCAAGTGTCCTCGCATCGACCAGGGCAAAACTCTCCAGTTTTCCTCGGATAAAATCGACTGTCCAGGTATGTTAAAAATTACATTCTGATGTGATACAAGACCGGATCTGATGTCATCGATTTCTCTTCTGAAATGGTCTGCAAAGTCCTCGCAGAGGGCTTCCGTTGTCTTACTGGGTCTCTGGGGATTTTTTAAAAGTGGCGTTAGTTAAAAGATCGAAGGTGGAGAAAAGTAATTTGGGGTTGTTTTTGTTATCTGAGAAGAGTTTTGAGAAATGGGATATTCTTGCTTGTTTGAGTGTTTTATTATACGATTTAAGTTGTTCACGGAATATTTCATAGTGGACTGTGAGCTTGTTTTTTCTCCACCTTCTCTCCGCAATCCTGCATAGTCTTTTTGATTTTTTAATTTCATCTTTACTTCTCCATGGGGGTAAAGGTTTTGTTTTTACCGTTTTTGTTAAAAGTGGAGCCACAGAGTCTAAGGTTAATTGCAATTTCCTGTTAAAACTGTCAACAATAAAATCACAGGGTGCAGGTAAGACTTCTGCAGGAGTGCTCTGTAAAATCTCAATAAAATTTGCAGCCACATCAGAAGTTAGGTGGCGTTTCCTCACTGTTCTCACCGGGGCATCCTGATGGTTAAAACTGGCAATGTTAAAATACACACAATAATAGTCGGACACAGCCAGGTCAACAACAGAGGACACACCGGTGGAGAGGCCATAGGTTATGACCAGGTCCAAGGTGTGTCCTCTGTTGTGAGTTGGCTGTGTGATGCGCTGGTTAAAATCCATGCAATTTAAAAGGTTTAAGAATTCTCTGGATAGTGAGGCCGAGGTGTAATCCACATGCAGATTAAAATCGCCAGTTATTATAATTCTGTTATAAGAAGTGTGCATGATTGATAAAAGCTCTGAAAATTCACTGATAAAAGCAGTGGAATGGTGGGGTGGTCTATAAACAGTGATGCAGAGAACAGGAGGACTGCTAATGACAAAGGCGTGATACTCAAAAGAGGAGTAACTGTTAAAATAAACTTCCTTTGACATTAAAGTATTATTAAAAATTGATGCAGTCCCGCCTCTTCTCTTGCCTCCCCTGGTGGAGAATAAAAAGTTAAAATTTGGTGGGCAAGCCTCAGTGAAAACAACTGGTGCCTCTGTGCCAAGCCATGTCTCTGTTAAAAATAACCCATCAACTTGTTGACTAAAATCAGGTCATTTATGATAAAAGATTTGTTTAAAAGAGAGTGCACGTTCAGCACAGCCAGGTTAATGTTCGTGCACTTATGACCACACGGAGATAAAATGACCAGGTATACGAGATTATCTCTGTTAAAAGCACTCTGTGAGTCCAGGGAAAGCTTCTGCCTGTGATGGTTTGTATGGGAAAGATGACCGGTTTAGGTGGTAATGACAACTGTGGACTGTAGGGGGGGCTAGTGAGAGTAATAGTACAATGAACAGGTGGTGTGGACGGAGAAGAAGAATCTGGGGAGGGGGTGTGACAGGTAAACAGTCAGTCTCGAGGAGCGTACTGGACGGCGTGGTCAATATTAGCTGTTAGCATTTGACTGCCAAGCCTGTTGGGGTGAACTCCGTCGGCCCTAAAAAAGGAGGGGCGGTTCCAAAACATGTTAAAATTGTCAATAAAACCAACGTTGAAAGCTCTGCAGGTGGACTGTAGCCAGGTGTTCAGGTAGAGGAGCTTGCTGAAGCGCCATGCTCCATAATGGGACAGTGTGGGAAGAGGACTGCTGATAAAAACAGACTTTCCACAGTTGTTTAAAAAGCTAAAAAGGTTATTAAAATCCCTTTTGATCAGCTCAGACGGCTTCTGAGCGGTGTCAACACAGCCCACATATACTAATGCATGGCTTATGGAGGATGGGAGTGACTGCAACAGACCGGGAAGTTTCTTCAGGATAACCGGGAATGTGGCTCCTGGAAAGCAGTGAGTGGCTGCGTTGAAGAAGCGAATTCCCCAGGTTATTGAATCGCCCACTATCAAAGTGGTTGGGGGGAAGAGGGGACGAGGTGGTGGAGGTTGTGAGGTCCCGTGGCTGGATGATCTGTGGTCTGCACTGTGCGTCCGGACAGACAGATGCGGTGTGGAGGATGCTTTGTCGAGCCTGGGAGAGGGATTCCCCACTGGCTCCAGACGAGGAAGACCACCAGAGCACTGGAGCACGGCCTCCTTCAGGATCTGACGTCGGGCAGAAGAGTTTGTGGACCGGGATGAGGACCGTTGAGGCTTCAAGGTGGCGTGTCCAGTGACCTGAGCGCCACCGGCCACCAGTGGCGGAGGATGGGACTGTGCACTCGGTATAGGAGCAGATGGTGAAGGACAGACGGAAGAAGAGCCCTGCGGAGCCGGGGTGAAATTCTGCTGTGCTCGGCGAGGAGTGGGGCGAGTTGTCTGCCCAGGTGCATACACCGGGACAGGCAGGAACGGTGGAGATCCGCTGAAATCATTTAAAATCCTGGGAGGTGAAGAAGGCGCCCAGGGGCCTGGGCCCCAGGTTCCCAGCCAGTGGTGGAAATTCGTGTGAGTCCTGGATGTCATACCAATTTTGTAGCTGGATGTCACAGGTTGTGGGAGTATGAAGTGACGGCCTCTCCCTCCTTTTGCGATCGCCGACAACCACCCAGGTGTCCGGGTGTAAAGGAGTGGAGCTGACTGGGACCTTGGGTTTAGCAGGAACCAGGGGTCCCCAGGAGAGGTGGATGGAGCAGAACCAGCGGCCAGTGCGGTAGCAGCAGCCTGCATAGAGCCAAGTATCAAGGCAGCGGTAGCAGTGGCCAGAGCAGGAGCAGCAGCGGGTGGAGTGGAACCCACGGCCGTGGCCAAAGTAACGTGCTGCGTGGAGTCAGTAGCCGAAGGAGTGAAAACAGCAGCCGAGTAGGGAGCCGTGACCTCAAAGTCTTTACTAGTGGTAGGGACTTGTGCAGGGCCGAAGAGGATGGTGTCCAGGTGTCTCCCTGCTTCCTGGATTTTGTAGAGGGTGGAAATCCTCTGCTCCAGCTCAGCGATTTTCTTGCCGAGGGTGAAGCAGCTTTGACAGCCGGATGGCGAGGTAAGTGGAGCCATGGCTGACTGAGCTGTGCTCAGCTAGTTTAGATTGCTTGAGATCAAGGCGACTGATTACTAAAATTGTTTCTCTGGTTAGGAGAAGTGGTTAAAAAGAAACAAGATCTAAAAAGTATGCCGTAAAAAAGTTGCTTAAAATTCCATAAAAAGTCAGTTTTGACGGAGGTGTTTTGGCGGAGAGACACAACGCCGATGCATGCGCCAAGCCTGCATGTTGCATAAAGATTAAGTCTGACTGCATTTGAGGTACTCTCTTCCCCTGGTTAAGCCTGAGGTAATGCTGTGTTGTTATGACAACAATCACACAATCAAAAATGAGAAAAAAAGGACGAGAGGGGCAAATTTGATGTTGGTAAGAGTTCAACTTCCTCACGACAGACAGTGCTTGCTCTGTGCTGAAGATGGCAAATGTTTGTTTTTGTAAAAAGCCCTAAGAAGAGGGTCTTCAGGGAGAGTAACAAC
Organism: Chaetodon trifasciatus; assembly: GCA_037975065.1. Taxonomy (NCBI): domain Eukaryota; kingdom Metazoa; phylum Chordata; class Actinopteri; order Chaetodontiformes; family Chaetodontidae; genus Chaetodon; species Chaetodon trifasciatus. The sequence continues at coordinate 4,227,375 of JBBMOE010000026.1, read as the reverse complement.
CCATTAGAGAGATATAATGATCACAGACTAGTTTAGAGATTTCAGTTTCCTAGAGAAACTCTTTCTGCTGGCTGGGGAACTTAAGGATGCTATAAAACCTCTAATAGCAAGAAACAATGGTGTCCCTGCAATTTCTCAAGTGTGTAGCTTCTATGCTCCAGGGAGTTTCCTAAACTCTGTGGATGATGCTGTGTGACTTAACAAATCCACTGTATCAGATCTTCTACAGGGTCTCCAGTGAACTCATCAAGATGCTTCTTTTATTCCCAACAAACATTGGAGGTCTGAATCAGCTTAAAGTGCAGTGTCATGCTGTAGAAGGATTTCTAAATATGGTAGAAATATGTAGAAATAGATGGAACACATGTAAGGCTTCAGATGCTGGTCGGTCAGCATCTACATGTCAACAGAAAGGGACGCCACAGCATACAAATACATCACAAATTGTGTGGCTTGCTGGTCAGCATCAGCCTACGACTGCAGGATCTTGCAGGTTTCAAACATTCGACAGGCATTTGAGCAGGGACTTATTGATGGTGTTCTAGGTGACTCCGGCTATCCCCTCAAACCCTGGCTGTGTGCAGCACACAAGCAACAAAACACACGCTAATCAATGAATGGCAAACTTTATTAACTTATGTTACAGTTTTGAATCACATTCAAGATTTAATTTGTTGCATGTGTGATGGCCTCTCTTTAACCCTCCCTTATGTTTTTACCTCTCTGTAGCCTTCAAGCATCTTCCAGGCCATCAGCTGGTTGGCTGCTCCTTGAGAGGGTGGAGCTGGATGATATAAATAGGACAGCCATCTTAGAGGCCCTCTCTTTTTTGTTCTGGCAGCCATGGGCAAATGCAGGTTGTTTTGAGTTTGTTCCATTATTTACCACTCACACATACACCTGCTCTACACCACTGATTAGTAACATTCACACAGTTTAGGTTGTGTTATGTTTAGTTAAATAAATGTTTTGTTGCACTACATCGGTGTGTGGACTCTTCTCCTTTTGTTGTGAACCTCTGAGCAGCAGATTTGTAACACATGAAATTGCAGGTCTTCCAAAATGAAAACAAAGTGTATATGCTCTATATGCTCCACTTTGTACCGCTGCTCCAGGACCATGGCTGGGGCCACTTTTTCAGAACCATGGACAGCTCCTCTTGCATCCGTGGCTATACTGGTGTCACCTTTAGGGTGGCCATTGGTGCTGTCCTCATTGTCCAAAGCCAAAAATAAATGAATCAGATAAATAAAATAAGGTTGATGTCCATATTTAACATTTACATACATGTACACACACACACACACACACACACACACACACACACACACACACACATTTTAACAATTTATGTAAATGCAAGAACACAAATATTGGAGGTGCAGCAGAGTATATCTCACAGACCAGTGGCACAGGTCTTCACTATGCAAAACATACAGCAGTTCTCAGGGTGTAAATAGCACCATCTCCTCAATATATGAATGCAGAGATAGCACAGTTTTTTGTCATTTAGGCCCTTTTTGGGCGTCTAATTTGAATATAAGTAGTATGCTCTTGCAACCCAGCCCTGAGATTGTATTTAGAAGTGGTTGGTAGTTAATGGCCTTGGTCATAAAGGCTTCCCCTAGACTCGAAACAAAGGTGTGGACCACCTCTAAAACAATATCTATATCTATATCTATATCTATATCAGGGTTATTATTGCAGAGATGGAACACGGAAGGTTTGACAAAAGAATGCATGTACATGCAGTATTAGGCTATGTTACAAATGATAACATACTATTATTTAATGTGGTATTTCATTGAGTGACACACTGAGGTAATTGAGGATGTTACCTGTGGTGCTACTGTGTGTCACTGACAGCAGAGGTGCATCAGGCGTTACTGGGGCGGTACGCTCTCTACTCCTCTCTCTTGCCCTCCAGGAACTCCCCAAATCACAGGTAAATAAATAAATAAATACATTTCGATGATGAGCTCAGTTGTCTTTTCAACTGGATTTTCTCTTTTCCAGGCTCCTCTTAAAGATTCTTCTCCAATATTTTAAAATGTGTCGAACATCTCTAATGGTTTTACAGACGAGTCGATTCAGATTTCTGTTAACGTTTTTCAATCCAGCAGACATAATCCGCCGCTAAATGTCACACATGAATCCACCATTTTTTCTCTTCTGTGAAGTGTCTTATTTTAACCATAATGTATTGTACGGCATCTAAGTCAGTCTTATATTTGTCACTCGTAGGGAAGCTCTATGCAACTGGTAAACTTAAGTTCCACTAAGAAGTCTGGAAAAAAAGTTTGATTTAAGTCAAAGACTAGGTGTATTTTTTATGCCACTGGCCCCAGTTCTTTCAAGCTGTGAGAATCGTCAGGTGTTTACACGCCTGCGGCTGTGGGATGGCAAGGACATCGAATTGTGGTGGATGTACTTAGATTCCACAGAAGACACTGGTTCATTCATCTGAGTTGTGATAGGACTCCATTATTCATCATCAGTGGGACTTATTTTTGTCTTTTAAGGATTCAGAAGAGAAACAACTGAATATACACTTGCTGCTACACCCACATACTTGTGGTCTTCAGTGACATCACTCGAGGCAGTTTATCTAACTTCACACAGCTCCCTCTGGGGAGGGAGCTGTAGAACTCATCAAGACCCTGCAAACAGACTATGTGAAGCTCCCCTTTAATAAACTCAATCTGGAAAAGATAGATCACCTTTACAGTGGACAGGAGGCAATAAAATAAACATCTGTACAATGTAAGTTAATGTAAACAGCCCTGCAATTAATAATATGTATATGAGACTTATTAAATTCAATATCTCATTGAGACCGTATTCCTGTGTTGTAATGTGAACCATAAGTGGTCTTGCTATGGTTACAGGCAGATTAATAAAGCATATTAGTAATGATTTGGAGCATCCTAATGTACATTTACAAAGGACATGTGGGACATGAGGTAGCTAATAAGTAACACATTTTTACATAACCATGATATCAAGTGCATTATTTTATGCAGTCTTGGACCCACACACACACACACACACACACACACACACACACACACACACACACACACACACACACACACACACACACACACACACACACACACACACACACACACACACACACAAACATTTATACAGTGTTGAGGGGTAAAAAAATAGCAGTCTAAGGTCTAAGGAATAAGGCACTCATGTTCATTTATCCGCAAATGGCTTGTAGCAGAGAGTCATTGCAATCAGTCACTAAAGCAGCTGATTTCACTGATTAACACTACTTTAATGAGAAGAGGAAGTAATCAGTCAAATGAGCAGCAGTGATGTGAAGGTAGATGAGTACCTGTAGACGGTCACACTGGGACACTGTTCAGAAGGACAGACAGACTACCTCTATTAAGTGAGGTGCCCCCATAAAGGTCTAAAAAGGTCAAAAGACCCGCAGCCTTCAGAAACTGCACTGAGTGATCTCTATGCACCATTTCACGTATGACATTTCCTATTAATCAGTTATTGAATTAACCTGATCTTTTACTACTAGATCACTACTATATCAAGGATTCATTCATTCATTCATTCATCTTCTATACCCCTGATTATCCCTTTCAGGGTTGGGGGGAGGCTGGAGCCTATCCCGGCTGTCAACGGGCGAGAGGCAGGGTACACCCTGAGCCGGTCGCCAGCCGACTGCAGGGCAACACACACACAAGCATTCACTCTCACATTCACACCTAGGGACAATTTAGAGTCACCAATTAACCTAGTGTTTTTGGTCATGTTTTTGGTCTGTGGGAGGAAGCCGGAGTGCCCGGAGAGAACCCACGCATGCACGGGAAGAACATGCAAACTTCACACAGAAAGGCCCTGCCTGACCCGGGGATCGAACCGTCAACGCACTACCTGCTGCCACCGTGCCACCTATATCAAGGATTTACCTCCGTTATTGTCTGTTATTTCTAACACTGTGTAATTTCCAAGCCACAGTAATGTTTTAAGAATCACTGGTTCTTCTTGTATTTTTCAAGCCCACTTTATTTGGCATTTGGACTCTCATTCACATGTGTGCACACAGACACACAAACGCATGCACGCACGCACGCACGCACGCACGCACGCACGCACGCACGCACGCACGCACGCACACACACAAAAAACTAAATTCTTGCCAAGAACATGTCAGTTGAAAACAAATCAGTTCTACCCTGGACAGACTTTATCCCTGCTAAGAACTGTTATTGTTGAAAGTGTACAGGAGCTTAGGGATTTACTGATTGCAGCGAAGAAACACATTTATCCTCACCCTCCTCTCCACAGCGAGCACCTCAGTACTTCACAACATGAAAAAGTTTACTGCAGTAAATTCACTCACTGTATCTAGATATTCTGAAACTTTTGAGCTGACTTCAAATATCAGTTAGCAGGAGATATTGCACAGTGTGATTGTTGAATAACTTGGCTGTGCTTTTAGATTTAGCAATGTAATATTAAAATGATAATGATAATTACCTGTGGGTTGTCATTCTTCTCACTTTAATCAGTCATTTGATCCATTGTTACTAAAAATATTGATAGAGATAGTGATATTTTAGAGAAATAGAAAGATAGAGATATTTTAATGATGTTAAAGTGCTCTTTTAATCATTAATATTGTGATTACATCGTAAAGTGAAAATATGTCATCCTCACAGCCCTAATATGCATATTCAGGTGTGGCATCCAGTCACATAATTGAAATAATGTCAGTTAACTGTCTTTTATGAACCCACATTAACATGTTTTAAGTAAATGCCAAGTGCAATTTCTTCAAGGCCATATATGACTGTAGCCTCAGCTGCAATCCTCAGTCCTCGGAGAAAACAAGCTGCTTGAGTGGTGGGGACTCGCTGAGAAATGCAGCCAAATGTAGAGGGTGATAATTTACTATAGCTCCACCTCAGCGATTAGTGTCTGAGGCTGCTCAAACTCCATAAAACCTTCCAATGACTTTCCAGAGACATGACTCTAGTCAACAAGCACCTCTACTTTCAGCCGACTTTCAGCTGTTCTCTCTCCACAATCTGTTTGCAGGTGGTTCAGCTTTCTTGCACAGAACTCCTGAAATCCTTCTATTTCACTGAGTTCCACAAAGAGGTCAGCTTGTCTGAAAGTCTTTGAAAAGTCTGAATAAATTTCAGTTTTTCATTTTAAACTGGACAAAGTCAGTTAGTGGTGTAATCAGCTGGTGAACATAAGCTGAAGTGGAATAAACAGTTTTCCACTTTGACGCTCTGGGCTGGGCTATGTTCAGTTTTTCACTCTGTTTTCTTTGATGATTTTAATTGTATTTAACACTTGAAATCACCAGTCGTCCATATGTATATGTCAATGTCTGTTTTAATTAATCTACCACTGGTTGACGTTCTCAAATTGTCACTCATGAAAGCTTTTCTTGTAATAAGCACACAATTTTGTAAACTTATTTTTTGCCTGCTCAGACAAACTTGACAGAGGCACACAGTCAACTTTTTCAAAATTATGGCTACTTTCTGCACATCTTCTACAGCATGAACCAGTTAGAACGATTTTAATCTTCCAACACTGCACTAGCATTTAACTGTGACTGACCTTTCTGAGCTTTCCCACACACCAGTGAGCTGTTCTCCAGAATCTCTTTGGTTTGTTCACTGATAAAATGTCCGTTTAAGGACTAATTTTTCTGCTGCATAAAGAATGATTCATGTTTTGCCTATGGACTCAGTTATGTTTTTTGTATTTAAAAGACATAAATGGGGCTTTTCCAGTACGCAGAGGAGGAGCAATACTGGTGGTGAAAATATCCATGCTAACCAACTTGCCACTTTGGCACCAGCCAGGTCCTTAGTGTTAATGAAGGTGTCTGAGACTTCCCATATTAAGCAGATATTTCATACCTAATTAAAAGAGATAGAGATAAGAAGCAGTCACCATTAGGCTGCCATGCCGAAACAGACCATGAACAGACCAGTCATGTAGCTGCTCACCACATAGATATGTTTGAAGATACCTATCTACACAGATAAGCATAAACACCTAGAGTCCCATTTAAGCTCGGTGTTGATGTGATTTGGTGTAACAAACTGGAAGAGGTTGCTTTTAAGTGTGGAAATCTCAGTGTAAAATTTATGAATCCTATGCAACAACTACAGTCATCAGTCTAACTGAAATATATTATTGAGGGAATAATGTCCCTCTAGATACACTAAGTAAGTAATAGCTATAGCAAACATTTAGCTCCATAATCCATCTTGTCATCGGTCAAATGAGGTCCATGTTGTGCTTCATTTGTACCTAAGAGAGTATATCTTCATATAAACCGAGAACTCAAGGAAAAAACAAAGAATGCACAGCAGCAAGACTCCAAGCATAACAAGATAGTGATCCATGACGCTAGCTGTCCTGGTGCCAGCACAGCAAGATACACAGTATATCATCCAGATAAAGCCATATCAGCCAGATAAAGATCTGTCACCCCAAGACATCATCCATCAAGAATCAGTAGCAATTACAGCCCAGGGCTTTAAAACAGCATTTCAAGGATTACCCCCTAAAAACTAAAATAAAACTAAATGCATTTGTTTACATTTGAGATGTGTGGCGCTGTATACAAAAAACAAAACAAAGCAAAAAAAAAAAAAAAAAAAAAACAGAAAGCACTCTGAAGCACTTCCTTATAGCAGTAAGAATGAATTTATTACAGTAGTATAATTAGCTGGAGAGGTAAGTATTCGACAGACCAAGATACTAGCAGTGGGAAACCATCTTACAGGGATTTGAACTTAATCCAGTTTCTCTCAAAGTAGCTCTGCACTCTTACACACCTCTTTGAAGTGTAAATGGAAAAGAATCGGATGCATAAAGTTTCTACAGTGACGAGTTTGAAAAAAAAAAAAAAAAAGTCTGTAATGTTTTGCCTTGGCACCCCTACTCAGAGGAAAAAACACTGCAGGCCATTTGGCTAAGAAACAAGAAAAGTGGGAAATATAAAATAATAAACACAAGCAGAAGTCATCTATCTGAGCTGAGGACATATTGATCATTATTTGGTTGAATATAGAGCTACATAAGTCCCTACAGCAGTTCTATCTGCAAAAGGCAGATACAGCAATCATTTAATCAATCTCGTAATGAGAATCCCACACACCAAACAGCAATTTGTCCACACTGAGATATTTCCCCTGTATAGTCAAACAAACCCTGTTAAAATATGCTCCAGTACTGCCATCGTCGCCTTAGTCTACCTCTGTCTTCCTCTGTCGTCACTGCTCCTTTTATGTGTCTTTCTCACTTTGTCTGCCACTGTTTCGCTCTAACTTTATTTGTCTTCTCCCAGACTCAGTACAAAGGAACTCTGGCAGCTTTATTTCAGTTTTATATGTCCAGTAAAGTAAATAGAATAATCTGGCTAAAGGAAAACCTAAAAGTTTGAATGCAGAGGAACATGTGTTGTTGGCTGAGTGAAAGAGCCAACTCATTATGAGTTCTTGGCAGAATTAGCCCAGAAGCATCCATTCCCTAAACCCTTAGCTATGGCAAAGGTCCCTACGTAATATTATTTGGCGCCAAAAACTCCTACTTATACCCACTTACATAAACAAACCACAGCCACGACTAGTGACTGACAATATATTATCATTATTTGTTCAATGAATACGTGCCAAACTGAAGAATCCACAAATAGCATCAGTTTCATGTCCTGAATTTCAATGTCTTGTGTTGGAACACAAAGTTCTGTACATAGAGTAAATTCTTCAAACATCACAGAACTAACTATAGCAATGACATTTTCATATCAGGTTCTTTGTTAAAACCATCAGTCATGTATGTGGCTCTGATCTGATGTGATGATATTTAATAAATATTTGCAGCTTGCATGTTTTGATATTCAGAGCTGATAAAACAGACTAGAGCTGAAAACAAACAATTTGCACTTTGAATGAACATTGTCCATCCTGATCTCAACACACTGATTCTAAATGCTGTAACTGAATGCAACTCATGATTGCACTCGTGATTTCAATGCTTAGGGGCTGGATTGTTTAATTCTAATCTTATGATATCTAATTTTTGACTCAAGATGCAATGTTTGTACTGTTTCACAGCACAAAGGAAATTATGCTTGTTCAGAGTTCACAAGGTCCAGTGACCAAAACCATAATGTGATTGGATGTTTATGTTGGATCTCATCTCTAATTAGTTAATCTAACCTTCTACATTGTGAAAATATAGCTTATTGTACAGTAAAGAACAACTACAGGTCACAATAGTTCAAGGTTCAAAGATAATGTGGGGTTGTATCTTTCCCTATTGTTACAGTTCATGCTGGTCTCTGACCAACACGGAGCAGACAGAGGCCACTGGTAAATGAAACGTAATGAATTATACATCATTACTTGAGGACTAGTAGGTGGTGAAAATAACCATTTAATTTCATAGGTAGCTGTCACTGCCATCCATCAACCGAATCAAATACACCATCATCCTCATGGATGGTTGACATATAGTATGTGTGGGTCTTATGTGTCGTTGGTAATGGATTGGTGGGTAGGGGTGTTTCTGGCACCTTCAAATATAAATGTGAGAAAATAAATAATGAAAAGTGTGGAAAACTCAGAGAGGGAAACCATGGTGACATGATTGTCTCAGTTCAGTGGCAAAGCCAGTTATCTCACAGACACACGTATATCCAGGCATCCCATGATCCTTTGGCCTGGAGAAGGCAGTGTTCAGGTTGACAGAGGTTTGTATCAGTGTTAGAAAATAGATTTGCTCCCTGGTCGTGAGACTTTATCTCTCATTTCCGCTTTGTGTCTCCCACCTTTGAGTCCTTCTCTTGCTCTTTCGATATAAATTGATCAGTGCCTGGCCAGAAAGTCACACTTTGGATTATGGTGATGTTAGACTTAGGGATTTGCTTTTCATTTTGATCTCACACCTATGAGGTTTCATGACTGCATCATGGACGGATGTGACATAATTATACTGTGGTGACAAAATCTGTCAACAGACAGACATATAGGCACCTGACAATGTGCTCAAAACTGCTTCTGTGGTAGTTCATGCTACAATAGGTGTCTTCAAAACCACACTTTGCCATGATGACACACACACACACACACACATGCACGCACGCACGCACGCACGCACACACACACACACACACACACACACACACACAGAATATCTGGGTCTCAGAAACTGTAACAGCTACAGTTCCTGGGCAGATAGGTTGGAAAAGTCACCCATTACTGAGCCCAAAAAATTATGCCAACTGGCTTGATGGTGGCGCTATAACAATGAACTACAACCTTGGCCGACAACTTCTGAACCCTAAGAAACAAAATTATTTTTTTTTTCTGTGGATCCAAACAAATCTACATCTATATGTCATGCCCATTTACTCTCAGACAGATTTTTCTGCCATTTTGAATTTTGTCCTAATCAGTTCATTCACTTCTCCTACAAATGTTAAGCAATTTGCATTGAACTGGTTACACAGCATATCTGGATCACTCCAAAACAATTATTTTTTTTGGATTTTTGATATTCCACATGGTTTTAAAATTATACATTTTTAAATCTGCCTTTAAGTTCAATGTTACATCAAGACTCATAAATCAAAACTGGCTTAAGCTATTGTAACCAAACTCAGGTCATGTGTTCAGATGCTAGGTCTAAGTTTCGTTACATAGTCCTTGGATATGTTGCCACTAGCAGGTGCCACAAATACAAAAAGTTTATTTCTCATAATTAGCTGTGCAGATTTGAGTGAAATGTTTTCCAGATGTCGGATGGTCATCTGTTTTTAGCAGGTAACTATATCTGAATGATTTTGTGGTTTAAGGTCTTACCCCTCCTGCGCCTTTTTAAGATCCAAAGATTGTGAGTTTGCATGCTGCTAAGAGCAGTACTCAGTAGAACTGAAGGTGAAAAAAATGCAGATTCCAGTTCTGTGGTTGGTCATGATTTGTGAAAGGGGGCCGGTCTATAAGTGTAAACTCTTTCATCTCTATTGTAGTTAAAACTTCCAAAAATCATTTAAATTACAGCGTATGTCCTAGAAAGCTTAGATTTTTTCAGCACATCCACTGATGTGTGACAAATGTTTGCTTCACTGCAATCTATGGTCAATTCAGATATGTTTTTCAATCAATTAACATCCATATGTCCACAAGTCCCTATTCAACTGCTACCAAAATTGACAGACATTCTCTAGATGGTGTCATTTCATATTTAATATCTTGCTGTACTTTTTGAACATTTTCTTTTTTTGCTCAGGTTATTATTTGACAATACACCTGAAACCAGCAGAATGATGCATGATTATTTTCAGAATTTTCTTAGCAACATTTTGACTGTTGTTAGCAACCTTGTTTTTTTTTTTGTTTTTTGTTTTTTTTTCCAATTATTAGATGTCCCCAGTCGGAGACTTACCTCTGAAGAGCATCTATCTTGTCAGCTGTGATTCCTTTCAGCAGCTCCTCTAGCAGGTCTGAGCTGTCAGAAGGAGGAATGGGTGGTTTGACAGCAGGTGTGTGAGTGAACCAGCCAATCAGAAGACCCAGGACAAAAAGCCCCACCCCTGCAAGGAAGTACCTATGAAGAATGAGTGAGCAGTCAGAAATGAATCAAGAGATTTTATGTCCACTTACTGTTTTGTTGTTGCTGTTGTTGTTGTTGTTGTTGTTGTTGTTGTTTTTGACTTTTCAATATTATATGACACGTTTGTTTAGTAAAAGATGGGGGGGGGGGGGGGGCTAGTAAGATGCTCTGGAAAAAGCTAGAAAACAGACCTTGAGTTCAGGTTTTTTCATCAGTGTGGTGTTTCCAAGGTCAAGAATGAACTACTGCTCAAGAGATGATATATATAACAGACTTTCTTAAGAAATGTTTCCTGTTAAATTGGGGACACACTGACCAGCAGTGTCCGTTATGTACTTCTAGCACCTAAAAGTTAAGATGGTGCTTGTGCTTAATAAGCAGTCTGACAGTCCATTTGACAGGCTGCCATTACCTTTTCATAGCAGCTGAGTCAGTGTTGGTGCTAGTGGCTCAATGCATTAGGGCACCATTCAGACCTTGACTTCAAGCATCCTGCAGTGGTCCTTATCTAGATAACATGCAACTTTTCCATCCAAGCAGGTGTTGTGTCATTTGAGGCAGGTGTCTGGGAAAGTTCTCAGGGTACTCAGGCCTCATTCTTACCCTATGTGGTGCAATCCTTTAATAGCAGTGAAAGGGGTAATATACAGTACATAAATACAGTATGCACATATACATAAATACAGTACATACTGGCTAAATGATGATATGCAAAAAGGCACAATCAAGCACAAGTGTCAGGGTAGATGATAATGTATATGCTTGCTGCAGCGAGGAGACAAAGGCACCTCCAGTTAGTTCCACTCTGAACGTAATTTACACTAAGGTAAAGGAAATATTTATGTGTAAAGATGTAAAGACGCTTATACTGTATGTGTAAACTGGTGAACAGTAAGCAGCACATCTATCCAGCACATCTTATCAAACACAATTAATATTCTATATGTCCATCATGATTCATCCCAAATGTGTGGATTTAGGTCCAAGTTAATCCACAACTGCCTATTCAGTGTGGCAGAATTCATGACAATCACAAGGCTGATCGCCCCCATTTTAATCAAAAGTAGAATATGGGGAAACCGAGTTGTGTTGTGTTGTTATTAATTCACAATTACGTTTCACAGCAGTGTCCATTTAGGTGGATTTGGTGACAGCAGCTAAACTAACTCTACTGCAACAGATGACTGAAATAGAAACAAGTTGTAAATTAATGAAAATGACCTACACAACCTGTAGCAAGGAAAACCTGACGAGTTCTATGAAAGTTCTTCAGCAGTTCTTGAATTACCTGAGCAGGAAGCAGTGGAGTCGTCGCTGGCCTTTATGGCCAGGGGCCCTGGTGAAGTGGGAGATGTAGTTGGGATCTTCCTGGAGTCGTTCAAATCGTCCATGTGGCGAAACTGAGACAGAAGGCTGGATGGGTTCCATTAGCTCAGGGTCAGGGTCAGGGCCGGGGTCTGAACACCCTGAAAATGACAGCAATGTGTTATGGGTGAAATTGATCTGCACTATTTAAAAGAGATAATTTTTTCGCACCGTCTTTCGCAAAATCTCTTGCAGCATTGTAAAGAGAGAAGACATCACATTTTTACCCTGACAGAACCAATTCAAAGCAGTCAACAGAATTTTTGATTTTGATTTTGTGTCTCTGCATTCACATAGAAGAAAGCATCTGAGTGAAATTGACCCACAAACATAGATTGTATATAAAGGTCTACCATGTTAGACTCTTAGTCATTTTTATGGTATCGTTGGTCTGTTGATCTGAGGGTTGGTGGGTTGGTTGGTAGTCCAGCCCCGAACCTCCGGAAGGATTACCATGAAACTTGGTTCTCATATTTATGTTCATCATAGGGTGAATTGTAATAACTTTGGTGGTGATCCCCTGACTTTTAATCTAGTGCCATCATCAGTTAAAAGTTTTGTGTTCAGTTTTTTTGGTAAAAGATTATGTACACAGAAAACATTACACCTGCAAAACATCACCATGTTGGCATTGTCATTGTGTTTGTATGTCAACATTAGCACTAGCTTAAAGCCATGCTATGTCTAAGTAGAGCCTCATAGAGTCGCTAGCATGGCTGTAGACTTTTAAAATGATGATTTAAGCAAGACTCTGCATTATGCTGAGATCACAATGGTGTCAAAACAAAATGTGCTAAGGTCACAACAGTTTCAATTTTATGATCATCATGCATGATCAAGAGAAAACAAAAAATAAAAACAATTGCATGCTTAGCCACTAAGGAATCTTCTATCATGGAGAGTTGGGTTTGTTTATAACTTACTAACAACAGATATTGACTGTAATGGTTAAAATAAACTGTATGGGAAATGGAATAAAAACTTAATGCTTAGTTTTGAAAGTCTCAGCCCATTTCTTTGAGAAGGCATTTGTGAGGATAGAAAACTGCCACTGATATGGAACTCCAGGCACAGTTCAAAAGTGAGGCCTTCAAAGCTGAGGAACTCAAGTCTAGCTTTAGGGTACTTATTAAGTTTCTCACTCTTGCAACTGCTGGCAATGGCAAACTTCTCACATTAAATACAGCATTTATGCACAGTGACAGATTGTAAGAGTTTGTAAGAGTAAGAGTTTCTGTGCAAAACCCCTTTTAAGATCATCAAAAGCATAAGAAAGAAACTTGTTTTGGCAAGGTGGGAAAAAAAAAAACTACCAACTTCAAGGAAAATTAAACACTAAATCATGTGATAATTGTAATGTTATGATTGTTATGATTTGTTGCACTTGTTTTGGTGTATCCTGGATGCTGTGTGTCATCCTGGGCACAAGGCGGTGTGTGTGTGTGTGTGTGTGTGCGCGCACTGCTCTGTCTGCCCTTGTTACAGGTTGTAGGTCGGGAGGCGTGATTGGCCGGCGCTACTACTTAAGGAGGACGACGGCGGACCATCAGCCTCTCCTGCTTCTCCTTCCGCTTCCAAGAGAGGGCTGTGTCAGAGTGGGTTGCTGCCGCCGTGGTCGGTGGCTGAGATTGTGTGTGATCATTAATTGTCATTGTACATAATTGTAAATAATATTAGCATTGTATTAGCGAGGTGAGTCATCTAGTAGCTGTAGGGGGGGGAAGCCATTTATGTTCATCGGATTTTTCTCCTGTTTTGTTGCTTAGGGAGGATTAGAGTTTTGTCATTTATTTTATTTTATTTTGGACAGGTAAGATTCAAGAGAATGGAACCTTTTGTTTGTTATTTTGGCCATGCCCTCCCCGACGCCATTGCTACCTGGTTAAATAAATAAAAACCTTGCTAGACTGCAGTGAAGGTGTGAACAGCCTTTCTTGGGAGCTGGGAGGAAGAGGGGAGCCCTTTTGTGTTGTGTCCTGGTCCCCCTAGTCTGGGGCATAACAGTAAGCATGTTTAACTTAAACATGTGTCAGAAAAGTTCATACACATGCACAATGAACCGGGCATGAGAACACTGTGTAGACAAGATTATCCTTATTACGTTAAGGGAGATCCCAGCAGAGCATGTCATAATACAGAAGTACACGATATAAATGAGATTTAACAGTTTTAAGCAGGTGATGTGAGTTATATTTTTACTCAAATTCCTATTTGATTTGACAGTTAAGAGTTGTGACATTCTCATTAATGTGAGAAAATGTTTAATAAATAATTCACAAACTCATAATGTTAACTGTCCTGACATCAATCAGACTGTGTTCATTTACCTTTAATGTTACCTGTAATTATCCTCTTAGCAGAGCAAACCAACCACCTACATAAGCACATCGTATTTCTTTAAGTGAGATCAGCTGCATGACATGACACACCACAATATGAGCCTTTACGTATTATGAGTTGTAAAATGTCTGCGGCATCAAAATCACTTGTTCACAATGGATTTTAGATCAGACAGCAGTTGTAAACAATGCATTAATTTGTCTTTGGCTGCTAGGCCAGTTGATGTCCAAGTGAAATTTGGGATCTGCTAGCAAGAGTGTTGATGGGAACATTCCAACCTTAACCCTCACAAAGTTTATAGGAAATTGTGAGTGTGCATCAGTTCAAGCAAAGCCTACCTGATCTTTGGCAGTCTATATGTTGCATCTGCATGCGGTCCATGCTTGGTCCTGGTTCCTGCAGCTCCTCCTTGTCCAGGTCCCAGTCAAGATCCAAAGCTCCAGAGCAGTGCAGAACCTCACCAACCATTGGGCCACCCTGGGCATCACACACCTTCCTGTATGCCATGATGTCACCTGGATTTACAAATGCATCAAATTGTCATTCACACACTTTCAGCAGTTTTTATTTCTATACTTAGCATTGGTCCCTTTTCAGCTGAAGTCCCAACGTTCTGTAAAAACCTTGGGTCATAAAAATGTTCCTAAGGTAAGGGCTATTGGATACATTGCATTTGATTGCTCAATGCAATGTCTTGCCAGTTGACATCCATTGTATTTGGTCAAATGTTGAGCCAGGTTTTGCTGGAACTCTTTTGCTGGACAACCCTAAGGTTTTTCCCAGAGGTTCATTCAAAGTAATGAGGCTGTGGCCTTTTTTTCCCCTCACACAGTGCTAATAGTGCTTTGAATAAGATCCATATACATGGACCACAGTTGAAAACAAGTACACTATCAATGTATCCACAATAGAGAGAATTCTTTTCTACTTTCAGAGGTTTTAACAAAAAGGTGAAGGACATAAATGATGGAACAACTGTTAACTTGTTCTGTAAAAGGTATAAATAATTCATTCAAATTTAACAGATCCTACCAGGAAGTCCATTCCAATAGACTGCTTGCCGAGTTTTCCTCATCAGCATAATGCACGTTGACATTTGCGATCCATACTGAGACCTCTCTATAGCTAATCCAGGCAGTGTATGTAGAAAGCCTAGTATAAACCACCAGGGTCAGATTAAGACTGCTCATTTGACTCAAGGTAATGGATGTTGCATTAGTGTTGGATATAGAAGAAAATGTGATAAATGTGGTTAAAAGCTGCTTAGGCTAAGTGACTGACCACAGCCACTCAGCACACAATTATGAAGACTAAAAGCACTGCAGGGTGGTGCGATGCATTTACACACATTAATGTGACTGAGAGAACACAAGTTGCACTGAGACATCAAGTTAAGTACTTGATCTGAGCGTGTGTGTTTGTGTGTGTGTGTGTGTGTGCAGCAGGAATTCATGGCTGTACGGGTGTGTTGAATATGTGTATGTGATCTGAGAGATGGTGAAGGTATGTGTGTGTGTATGGGTATCTTGTGCATGTGTGTGGTTGTGTTTTGCACAGGTAAACCAGATCTGGGTTCAATACAGCTCCTAAACAGCATCATTAAGCCTCACCAGAGCTGGGATCATGCATAAAGACTGTGTATATGTGTGTGTGTGTGTGTGTGTGTGTGTGTGTGTGTGTGTGTGTGTGTGTGTGTGTCTGTGTGTGTGTGTGTGTGTGTGTGTGTGTGTGTCTGTGTCTGTGCATGTGTGTGACATCTGACTGGAGATCAGCTATATAAAACCTCCCAGCTCGTGTCTTGGTATGTCATCAAGTTTAACAATCCTTTTTACACGCTCCATCATCAAAGTCCACCATGAATGGCCAAATGAACTGCTGGATCAATAACAACTTGATGTAAAAAAAAAATAAATAAAATAAATAAATAAAAATTTAAATAAAATCAAACACCCCAAAATTGTAGTCAAATATATAGACCATTATTCTGTAAAAACTTGTCACTTTAATAGATGGTTTA
This sequence comes from Chaetodon trifasciatus, assembly GCA_037975065.1. NCBI lineage: Eukaryota > Metazoa > Chordata > Actinopteri > Chaetodontiformes > Chaetodontidae > Chaetodon > Chaetodon trifasciatus. Next base: position 4,211,030 of record JBBMOE010000026.1, on the reverse strand, counting down.
TTAAAATAATCACAGGTTCAAACCACCTGGAGTCAGGAAAAATCAGGAAAAAGGTATCATGAGCAGAAAATGATGCAAACCTCAGAGCTATGATGCAGTAACTAGTTGTGAATACCAAAAGAATCCCCATAAAGAGGTTAGATAGTTATCCAGTGCGGATTTTCATTACACTTGTGCCTTATTTTATTGTGCTAAAAAAGAAGACCTTCATATAAGATATGACCTTCATATCATCTCTTTTGTGTGTCCAAATGAATCAGTTTATTATTGCATTTATTGGACTTAGTTCCTTGTGCAATGTGTTAACCAAACATTCCTGTCATAATAAAGGGATAACTTAAAAAAAATAAAAATAAAAAAATTAACCATTTATAAGACAAATTATAAGTCAACTCAAAATGAAATGTCAAACTAGAAAGCACCTCTTCTAAATCCTCCAATCCCTCACAACAACACATTAAAGCTTCATCATAATAGAACAAGTTTTTAATTTTTGGCAATTGTCTAAGGGGTTTTTGTTATTCATGTTGTTTTTGTTTTTGTTTTTTTATAATTATGCTTATTGGCTGATGGTGGTCTTTGTGGGGTAATACATAAATTGTGTTCAGGAATTTTGAGGACAATATGCAGGTGAACTAAATATTGTGTTCAAACATAGTGTCCCATTCATTCCAATGAAATAGGCTCACTGGGCACATGAGCAGAAAAACATTGTTTATGTTTTTGGGCTATTCACAGGCTGAGCTGGTTCACTTTCTTTTGATGCCCCGCACATATGAATCACAGGAAAATAACTAGTACAGCTTATTCAGACTTTCCAATTTTTACAGGATCTAATGGATCAGATTTTGATAATCTACAGACATTTCTTTTGTAATGACTATCTGCTGGAATAAGTCTCTTTGAGCCAGTGGGTATCACATGACCTGCAACTCTAGTTGTGGCTATTAAAACTGAATCAACTTAGAGTCGAGCACTGCTCCTGGGGGTTTGGTTACGTGTTACATTTATCATGTTTTTGTCTATGAGTGAAATGCCAGCAGCAAAGTCCAGGACACCAGGATCAGTGTTCACGTCCTGTGTACTGTCCCGCGCTTGGTTTGGTTTAGGCTGTTTATGTAACCACAACAATGATGAATCATTAAACTGTTACTCATGCAGGAATGGCTATATTGGGAAACCAGATGAAGCATTGTTGGTTTTTTCCTTCTACAACTATTTCAGTTGTTACACCATACCCATCCATACAACTACACAAGAATATCATAAATTGTGATACTGTTGATTGTTACTCAATCAGTTACTATTCCAGATCAATTCAGCTCTGAATGGGTCACAGATGTCTGACTGATTGCTGAATTGTCCTTGTTTAGACAGAGTAGCCACTTTTAATTTAGAAAGCAGAATCGGGAAGAAATTGAGTCAGAAATGGCAGAAAAGGGAGAGAGAGATACACAGACAAGAGGCAATTAGAGGAAGAATCCTGAAGTGGAGGGAAGAGAGAGCCATTGAGCAGAAAAAGACAGAGACACAAAGCAAAATAGTTGAAAACAGGAAGGCAGGAAAGAAGAGGCAGAGTGGTTATAGATGAAGGAGAGGGGGTAAGAAGCAGAGGGAAGAGGTCTGGGAGTTCTGTGGCATCAATCTTCAATGCTCCACCACACTTTCATTACTTCTAGCTCAATGCAGATGAAGGATCCTCTCAGTAAAACAGAACAAAAGTTCATTTAACTGCTGACCTCCTGTTACAGCCACACACACTTCAGTGGGAATTTAGCCTGATACCTATCACTGCTGGAGAGTGAAAGCCTTGAAACCAGACTCTCTTTCTTTTGTCTTGTATGCACATGCTATTTGACTTTGGAAGTCAATGTGCTATTTAGTTTTCAGAGAAGCATTTCATTGAAGATGGCACTGGAGTCTTGTAAAGTATGCACAATAAGATTCGAAGGCCTTTGCTAATTTGACTTTCTGCATCCAAGTGCGTACACTTTTACCACATTTAATCCATATGTGTTAGCAACAAACCATATATGGTGATATATAATCTATATTTTTAGTTTTGTAAACAAATCCTATTAAATAACAAACCAACAAATAATTGATTCTACTAAAACATCCACTGTTAACAATAAACAAGCCACACTGTTGCACTGGGTGATATGTTCTGTTTCATCTGCTATGGTGTATCTTGACTCAATCCTACATACACCATCCTGCTGCCCCTGATAATCAGTAGAGCAACAAATACATATTAATCTGCATCTGAAAATAGTCCTGATTTTATAGTTTTTGTAAAAACTACAGTAACTAGCTGTTTTAGGAAACTACTGCCCATTTTAAAACATGAACTATGTATTTGTCACCCGTTTTTAAAAATGTATGTCTAGAGTAGTAACATAGATAAAGAGTGGAAAAGTATTACGAAATGGACCAATACATTGTTGTGTTGGTTTTTGGTGTCTTTCTAGGATTTGCTGACAACAAGAAATGTAGAAATGACAAAACCTTTAACGCTTAAACACTGTGGTCTGCCCACAGCAAGAAGGAAAGCCAGGATTTAGGGGATGTGTTGAATGTCATGCATCCAAATGTAATGCCAGGGTTCAGAGTTGGTGTACCATCATCAACAGTTTGTTTTCTTTTTGTCATTCTAACCTACTTTTCAATTTTGAAGGGAAAAAGAGAGTAAAAGAGAAAACATTGTCATTGAACTTAATTTGGGTTTTTGTTGAATATCAAATATTCTGCCATGTTTTCTGCTAAAATTGTATATGAAATCTACTCCACCCCTCATTAGGTCTGGACTGTGGAGAAGCTCTGCTCAATATGTCACTCCATGACTGACAGCTGACATTTTTGTGCTTCTCAGCTTTCTACTACAAAAGGTGACTCACAGGCTCTCATAACCTGTGGTGGCCAGTGACAGACACCCCTAATTTACATTGCTTCATTATTAAAGGTGAAGTTGCATCTGCAGGTTCCCATCACAAACTTCAGTTTATGTTGTTGGGCAGGTCTTCCAAGAATCTGCACTCAGTAAGAACAGTGACACATTAAACTCATCTCTATAACACTGAATGTTGGTGACATTAATACTAGCTATCCAGTGTTACCAAAATGATTACATATGAAATTTCTTCCTCGTTTTTGCATGAATGGCAAATGCATAATATTTGTACCTAATCTGTCCACCATGGTCCTCTACTTCCACCTTCTACCAGATTTGAAACATTTCATGTAGGATGTAAGAATTCTTAGAAATATTAACATTCCACCAAAAATCAAAGGATATCAGTGTTGGATCTTTACTGCATATCTCATGATGACCTGCAATTTAAAATAAGACAGTCATAGTCTGTTAATCCCATAATCTAACCTTTATATTCAACAATGGATTTCTAATTTAACATTTTTCTTTTATTGCAACATCCAATTATCCAGATGGCCTAAGTTTCTGTTTGTGGGAATTTGAGAGAACCCTGAAGAAAAAAGTACAATCTAAGCCTTGCTGTTAATATCCCTGGGTCTGATCTGTGTATGAACAGCAATATGAGCATGCTTTGCTGTGTCATTTTTTATACTACACTTCAGAGAGCTGCCATAGGTCATTTTTACATTCTAAGTACTTTTCTAAGGAACTCTTCACCAAAACAGACCAAAAAAGGCATATGTTTACAACCGAACAGCAAGCTCAAAACTTGTGAAGCTGTACTTGTTAATGTTAATGCTCACAATGACATTGCTATCACGCCAATGTTTTGCAGGTAGCCTAATGTTTATTCACCATACTAGTTTAGTATGCTAAGTTTTACTAATTAGCGTAACTAATAATATAACATTACCGGAAAACAGTAATTTGCAACCAACAAGCTAACCGATTTATCAGCCAAATCTGCAATTGGCTGACATTATCCACTTAAGACAGTGTTTGTTTAGCTAACTAGCAATTTGTTTGTGTTAGCAAGCAAGCTAACATTAGCCAGCTAAACCACAATATGACCATATATTTCACATGCTTTGCTGTATGTTAGCTTTGTCTTTGCTTGTGTTGAACTCTGTGTGGTGGTGGGTGTTTTGTGACGTTAGCTGACTCCATTTTTAAGCTAACGCTAGCTAGTGTTGCACTCTGTTGGCACTGCATGGGAGTGAAATTAAGAGAAGCAAGGCTCTGAGAGCATGCATGAATGTCAAATGCTTTGGATTTTCCTGGAAAGAAAAAAGTATTTTACATAGAAACTAAAAGATTCGGGGATGGTCTAATTTGTTTATAAGACACATTACAATTCATTCACACATTGGCATTACAAAGTGATTAATGCATGTAATTTACTTCACACTATTACATTTTGCACCTTTAAGTCTGGATTAGTTCTAAACTAAGATATTTATCTGTCTTGACTGCTGCTCCACTGCCGACTTGTCATTTCTAGTTAGATGTTGTTGATAGTTGATGTCTGTGACTGAAGCATCACCATACTTTAAAGCTGTTTTTGAATAAATCATGGAGATGGGGGCGATTTTTGTGGCTGTTGTCTTGGCTGGACGGACCACTCTACTTTTAAGGCTGCATCCTTCAACGTGATTTTGAGATGGAAAGAACAATGTTGCTCTTTGAGCTCGACATCTTTATGCCTTTTCTGTGAGAGTCCCGTCATTTCAGATGACTTGGATAAAAGTGCTACATTTGCTACAACTCAAAAGTATTTCTGTTTAATAAATAATTTTAAATACAAAAACTTCAGATAGAGCAGCCGTTAAGCTGTCTGCACTATTGTAAATATGGTACATTTTCACATTTATTTATTCAAGGTCACGATCATTCCTAAACTTTAAAACAGAGTTTTAGGTACCTAAACTTAACTGAACCTTAGGCAGAAAGGTGGCAAAACAAACAAACAAGCCACCTTCTGGCTTGAGTATAGTATAGTATCACACAAGACAAGATAGCTGTTGAAGGTCACACACACACAGACTACACATCATTAGAGAAACTTGAGAAGTAGCCACAATTTCTTCAATCTGTCCATAATTTTCAGATTTTATACTCAAAATGGATTTTTTTTAACCCACTGTTTCATTAAATACTTTGCAGCTTCTGTTGTATTGTACATATAGTATAGTGGATATATTGGTTTAGTAGATGATGGATGTATTGCATTGTACATTGATACTGTATCAATATGCAAATTATAAAGGAAATGCAGAGCTGCCACAGTGAGAAAAAAATTGCCTAGCAATTATGTAATTCATTTAATGAGTTACTACGTCCATTATAAGCAATTGTAGATTAAAGTAGGCTTTTTTTAAGTGTAAGTCATTTACAGAGGTAAGCCTGAAAACAAATTCTGCATAACAAATAAAAAGTGTGATGCAACAGCTGCTCTGTTTGACCTTCACAGCTCTCCATAATCAGCAACAGCTCTGTGGCTTTGAAGACGTGAGGAATAACAGGATTGGTATACGAGTCCCCCTCCAAATAATTCCTCTGATATGAAGAACATGTACACGTAGACGTGCATGTGTGTGTGCTCGCACACACACACACACACACACACACACACACACACACACACACACACACACACACACACACACACACACACACACACACACACACACGGATCTGTATAAGCCTACTACTATAGGGAGACAGATGCAGGCTTGAGGAACAAAGTTGTCTTTGATCTCGTCTCTTTTAGCTCCAAACAGATTGACAGATCATCTGCTATATCTGGTATCTTTCGCTGCTCCACAGTAGATTCACCTCTCATTCATAAATTACTGCAACACTGGTGTGCTGGTGAGGCTGTCGAACATGTTTAGTGCGATCAGGGCAGAGAGACAAAGAGCAAGAGAGGGAGAATATTTCCCCAAACACTCCTCCTCACCAATCATTTCATTTGACACGACCTTGTCAGCTGCCATAGTTACAGATCACGAAGCGAGCTGTCAGTCATAGCTTTTCCTCCCTCCCTGGCACACAGAAGCGCCAGGAGGGCAGAGGGAAAAGCTTGCAAAGACCACAAATTATTTATAATCCCACGTAAATTATATATGAAGACAACCTCAAAGTTACTGTTAAATGTATATTTTCATGTCCATAAATAAAACACAGTCAGATTATACAATAACCCTCAGTGCCCTGATGAGTCCCTCAGTGATAGTCAAAGATAATGGAAGAAATGGTAAAAACCACTTGGGACAAATAAGAAAAGCAAGCAGCAGTGTAATGAAATGACTGAGTGTCTCTATGGAGACTTGATTCACATTTTATGACAGTCAGTGGCAAATGAGGTGCAATCATATGCTTGCAGGAAGCCAAAGCTTTATCCCATGTGTGGGAGTGTGAAAGTGCAAACTTATTTGCAAAATGACAAGTTACTGGGAGTGTGTGATACAAGTCAGCTTTTAGGAATAAATGAGTTTGGTGGCATTGTTTGATGGACATTCACTCATGGTATTGTGTGTCTCTTCACAGTGTAAACAGGAGTGAAATATACCTGTCAGTCTTTTAAAGTGTGAGGTAGGTGGCTTCATTTTTAAATCAACTGAACACTCACTTCTTGTTTTTAAGCAAAACATTTTGACCAAAAAATAGATAAAATAATAACAAAAATTGACCACATGCAAATGCACTCTATATTGAGGTTTTAATAATATGTTCTCATCTTGTATAATCTTCATTTTGATTTGGTGTATGCGTTCCCACATGCAGTTTACAGTATTTGGTTAAAAGTGCAGATTACATCATGAAGGCAACCAACCCACATGTCCTCATATATTATGTGATCTGAACTCTGATTCTCTGAACTCTAGAATTTGACTTTCTGCTCATCTCCTACCCCAACCCTGCCACCTAAAAATGAGTTTAATACTAAATGTTTTTTTGTTTTTTTTTTCCTGATTCATATATGAGAGAATGTAATTCCTCCATGAATTATGTTCACTGACTCTCTTTTCCTCTGTTTTTGGTCTCCACCAACACCTGAGGAAAACATCTGGGGAAACATTTGTCTTTTTAGCTGCTAAATTCTCCATTATGTTCACCAGCTTGCTAATTGTGTTTGTCTGCTGTTAGGTATTGAGGAGGGAGTGTACAATGGGGTTTTAGAGCTTTTTCACCAAAAACATCTGCCTGCTGAAAGCAACACTTTGAGAGCAGTGAGAGTGAACTGAAAGAATGAAGTTGACAGCTAAACAATGAGCTTAAACTTGTGATTGAGTTTACATAAATCTTTTGAAGACGTGTTCAGCATTATTGTTTTATGACTTTAGCCCTATTTGCACAGAACAAGTTTGACTGGGACTCTCTGAAAACTTGGTGTTTCACCTGGTGCTGCATCTTATGTCCTGCCTCACACAGTGTGTTGTGCCTGATAGGGTCGTCTCGTCACTTTTAGAATAAGCTCATGAAACCATAACATAATAAAGTTGTTTATTTACCTAATATTTTCATTAACTCCAAGATTAATCCTACAGGAGACCTCACACCAAATTGAAACTTCAAACAGACATGTTTTATCTATTTATCATCATCATCCATTTACAAAGATACGCTAAGAAATTTGCTCCTTGTACTGCTGGCATGGCTGCAACCATGGCTAGAGTTTCCTGTAGATTTTCAAATGACTTTTACCTGACTGTGGATAAATTCTGAAATTGACCAAAATGTTGTACCGAAAAATATGTACAACTAAATAGTGCTAAAATATATTGACATTTAGATGGACTAAATTACATCCAACAACAAAAATCTACTCAGTTAGAGGTATGTGTGACTGTGACTGGAAATTGAGATTAATAATAGTAATTAGATAGAAATGTAAACAACTTTATATTATGTCACCTGACTTCCTAAAGGCTTTCCGTTAGAAAGCCTTGAAGGCAACCCTCAAATAACCACCCAAACTGGCTGACAGGGCAGACTAATTAATTTCCATGTACATAGATGTGTATCCAAATATAAATATATATATATATGTAAGTAAACACCCTGCACTTCGGGCTGAGAGTGAGTCACTGCACTCACTGAAGCACCATGCACAACTCCACTTTCTGCATGTTTTCCAACTATAAAAATACATTTACAGCTCATGCAGATCAAGCCACACGTGCTTTGTGGCTGTATGACAGCCTTTTGTTGCCCCTAACCTTCTCTGTCATCACTCATTATAGCAGCACAGCTGTTGACTGCTACTCAACATATTATGAGCTGGGATCAAATTTTATTCTGTTCCGTTGTCTGACAACAAAAAATAGAAAAATAAATCATAAGCACGACCCTGAGATTCCAGTTCACACAGAACTATTATTATCACATGACAGGTTCAGAGAGGATTTAGATCACAGAAGACCTCCGCAATAATTACAAATTACTAAAGGTCCCCACATAATACTAACCTCATGGGAATAGAGCTCACAATATGCTCTTTACAAATTTGCCTTCTTATGTTGATTAAAAAAAAAGTTGATAAAATAAAAGTTCCTAAGATAAAAGAAATGAGTTCGCATCACTGTGTTATGTTTCTATCAAACGTATGTGCTATAGCAAATTGGTTGTCTTCTTAAGGAGACTGCAAAGCTCTGTATTTGTATTTTTCTATCTTTACCAAGAACATTTAAGTGTCTTGCCCTGTACCCTTGTCATGCTGTCATAACACCTACACTAACCATAATTTCCCCAACAGCATATCTTAAGACATAAAATAATGTAATTCTGAATTAATGCAAATGTTTGCATTGTAATCTTGTGATTTGAAAAAAAGTCACTACAAAATTCTTAGAGTTTATCCAGAACCTAAAATAATATTAAATCATTTTTATTAATTCAGAATCAGAATCAGAATCAGCTTTATTGGCCAAGTTTGCAAACAAAACAAGGAATTTGACTCCGGTTTTCTCACTCTCATGTGCAGTAAGACACAAATTAACAAATTTACAAAATAGAATAAAATAGATAAATAAATAAACTAAAAAAAGCTAGAATTAAGTGGAGAAGATATAACTGGTGAGGGGTACTAACAGTGCAGTAGTGCAGTAGTGGTCTGATAATGTGCAAAGTTGCATGATATGAGGTAGTAAGTGATATGAGGTAGTACAAGTCAACCATTCAACAGAGTGACAGCCTGGGGAAAGAAACTGTCCTTGTACCGGCTGGTTTTGGCGTACAGTGATCTGTAACGCCTGCCAGAGGGGAGGAGTTTAAAGAGTTTGTGTCCCGGATGTGAGGGGTCTGCAGAGATGTTTGCTGCTCGATTCTTGACCCTGGACCGGTACAGGTCCTGGATAGAGGGCAGCTCCGCGCCGATGATCCTCTCCGCAGCCCGGATTGTCCGTTGTAGACCAGTCCTGTCCCGTTTGGAGGCTGATCCAAACCAGACTGTGATGGAAGTGCAGAGGACAGACTGGATGATGGCATTGTAGAAGATGATCAGCAGCTCCTTAGGCAGGTTAAACTTCCTGAGTTGTCGGAGGAAGTATAACCTCTGCTGGGCCTTCTTCTTTACAGAGTCTATGTGGTAGGTCCACTTGAGGTCTCTGGAGATGGTAGAACCCAGGAACCTGAAGGAATCCACAGCAGACACCGTATTGTTCATGATGGTAAGGGGTGTGTGTGTGGGGGGGTTTCTCCTGAAGTCCACCGTCATCTCCACTGTTTTGAGCGGGTTCAGCTCCAGGTGGTTCTGACCACACCACAGGACCAGCTGTTCCACCTCCCGTCTGTAAGCAGACTCGTCGCCGTCCTGGATCAGACCAATGACAGTGGTGTCATCCGCGAACTTCAGGAGTTTCACAGAAGAATCACTAGAGGTGCAGTCGTTGGTGTAGAGGGAGAAGAGCAGTGGGGAGAGGACACACCCCTGGGGGGCGCCCGTGCTGATGGTCCGGGTTTTGGATGTGATGCTCCCGAGCCTCACCTGCTGCTGCCTCTCAGTCAGGAAGCTGGTGATCCACTGACAGGTGGAGGCGGGCACTGTGAGCTGGGAGAGCTTCTGGTGGAGGAGTTCAGGGATGATGGTGTTGAACGCTGAGCTGAAGTCCACAAACAGGATCCTTGCATACGTCCCTGGGGAGTCGAGGTGGTTCAGAATGAATTGCAGCCCCATGTTGACTGCATCATCCGCCGACCTGTTTGCCCGGTAGGCAAACTGCATGGGGTCCAGCAGGGGGCCTGTTATGTCCTTCAGGTGGCTCAACACCAGTCTTTCAAATGTTTTCATGACCACAGACGTCAGGGCGACAGGCCTGTAGTCGTTTAGTCCAGTGACGGAGGGCTTCTTGGGGACTGGAATGATGGTGGAGCGTTTGAAGCAGGAGGGCACTTCACACAGCTCCAGGGATTGGTTGAAGATCCGGGTGAAGATGGGCGTCAGCTGCTCAGCACAGACTTTCAGACAGGAGGGGGACACTCCATCAGGTCCTGGAGCTTTCCTGGTCTTTTGTCTCTGAAGGAGTCGACACACATCCTCTTCGCAGATCGTTAGGGAGGGTGAGGGGAGCAGGGGCAGGGGGGAGGGTATTTCAGGTGGGGTCTTTGTGTGGCTGTGAGGTGTGAATGAGTCCTTTTCAAACCGGCAGTAGAAGGTGTTTAGCTCATCTGCCAGTCTGGGGTTTTCCACAGGGTGGGGGTGTGGTCTCCTGTAGTTGGTGATGTGTTGCAGGCCTCTCCAAACCGCTGCAGAGTCGTTTGTTGAGAGGTTGTTTTGTAGCCTCTCACTGTAGCTCCTCTTTGCTACCCTGATCTCCTTGGTCAGTTTGTTCCTGGCCTGCCTAAACAGGGCCCGGTCCCCACTCCTGTAGGCCTCCTCCTTGGCTTTACGCAGCTTCCTTAATTTGGTAGTGAACCATGGTTTGTTGTTGCTGTATGTACAGAATGTCTTGGTCTGTACACACATGTCCTCACAAAAACTGATGTAGGATGTCACAGTGTCAGTGAGTTCGCTGATGTCTGTGGTTGCAGCTTCAAAAACACTCCAGTCAGTGCAGTCAAAGCAGGCCTGTAACTCCAGCTTAGACTCCTTTGTCCATTTCTTCACAGTCCTAACCACAGGCTTAGAAGATTTTAATTTCTGCTTGTAGGTTGGGATGAGATGAAGCAGACAGTGATCAGAGAGTCCTAAAGCTGCACGGGGGACAGCGCGGTAGGCATCCTTGATGACTGTGTAGCAGTGGTCCAATGTTTTAGTGTCTCTGGTGGGACATTTGATGTGCTGCTTATATTTTGGTAACTCCTGGGTGAGTTTTGCACTGTTAAAATCCCCTAGAATGATGATAAGGGAGTCCGGGAATTTTTTCTCCATGTCCGTTATCCGATCAGCAAGCTGTTGTAGCGCATGTGTTACATTAGCTTGGGGTGGAATGTAAACACCGGCCAAAACAAAACAAAATTAATCACTTGATTATCACTTTATTTATAAATTACATTGTTATAACAAGACAGAGAAGCGGCCATCACAGTTTGAGAGTGAAATGTTTCAAAAATAAAGATTATGAGTATGTGGAACCATCAGACAGGCTCTTCTATTCGGCACATGAGGTGCCAAAGAATACATTAATGCTCCACTCACTGTTCTGCGCTGGGCTGTGGTACCTAACAGGCAGTCTGTTCATTAAAAATCTGTCATGTGCCTGTCTGGTGTGTGCAAAGACACAGAATCAACATGCAGCTTATTAGAATCCATCTAATAGTACAGCCAAAGGTAGACTGTTCATTTCTGCATGACATATAACCTGCATCTCACAAGCCAATATCCATCCATAACAACAGCATCAACATCTGCCCAGTGCCATGTAGCTGTGAGAGTTTGTTACAGGCTGCAGGGCCATCAGAGAAAAACCTTTATTTTTATAGTGTTCATGAATTAAAGATGGCTTCCCCTGGGGTGTTGAGGGAGAGTGGAGGCTTTATGGATCTTGCTCTCTCTCTCTCTCTCTCCTCTGCATTAAATCTTCTGAATACCACAGGCCATGTCTCAGGATGTTAGACACGGAAAACAATAACAGGCAAACATTCTTATCTGGCTGTTTGTTTGTATTTCTTCCTCTCAATACCGGGTTTCTTTCTTGTTTTCTCCTGCTTCTTGCCCTCACTTTCACTTTCGCTACATTCCCAGTGCTGAAAGTTTGAGCCAGTCCATTAAAAACTGCATTACCCAGAAGTCAACAGGTTATGTAGTCCATTATGGCTTAAGGTCAGGTTATCTTGCTCTATGGTGGGTGGATCTTGGAAATGAGATGAGGCAGATGTGGATGAGTGGTATAATGGACAAATTCTGCTTGAGGAAGCATCAAAATACACTCTAAATTTGCAATAATAACATCCTTCACAGTGTTTTTATCTGAAAAAATAGGCAGGACCTTGATATTTTACTTTTGAAAAAAAACAATCAAATGGATAAGAATTTGGCCATTGCTGGTTTCCACACATCAGGAAGGTAGAAGGCATACTGAGCCTTGTTTGATGTTGAGAACAGCAAAGAAAGGACTGGTGGTGACAGATTAGCAGTTGACAGAAACAATAACGTGAAGTTATTCTTATCTTGACCTAGTCACAAACACATGAAAAATATTGCTGCAGAGACCTCTTTGAACAGAGATCAAAAAAAGGTCTGTGCACCTTTTATCAAATGACGAACACCTGAATCATCTCCATGACAGCTAAGTGAAATATATCCTTTGAAGACAGTGCTGTGGTTAAAAGCTGAGGGAAAAGTTAGTCAGTGAAGCCAGAGAACTTCTACACTCAACAAACATGTAAGTTTGATTATCCAGTCTGGGCCAATGAAGTACATGTGTGGTATTCGCTAGCTAAACTTATATCATATTATTCATCTCGCTAACTATTCCTCATACTTCAAGCTGCAACCCACTTATGCTCCGTGATAAGAGATGAGAGTATATGAGTAGCAATAACCTGCAGCCTGTGGTGCGAGTTGTTGTTAGTATTGGATAGTTGCTGTGCTGCCAGAGTTGCACCTTGTAGTAGAAGCTGTTCGCAATCTAAAAGCACTTTTATGGTAACCTGAGTCTGATTAGATTCTATGGTAAGATTTCATCATTTTTGGGAGAGCAAACTTACAAAAAAAAGGGAATGCAAACACCAATTTTGTTACCCTGTTTTCCTTTTCAGATCTCATGACGACAAGTACACATCCTTCTATCCTTCACAGCTTCTCTGTAAAATTCTTCAGGAACAGGGTCTGGTTCAAGTAAATCTCCCAACATGAAATGAAATGTGAAGTAATACATTTACTACTTGGAGTATTTATACTGAGAAATTACTTTTCAAATCTGCATTTTTAAAACACTGGAAACTGCCCATCCTCCTTGCTGATCATCCAAAGCATTTAATATGATGACTCTTGCTTCTCATACACTGAATGACACACCAGTGTGACAAGGAACACAATTCAGGAGGACCAATTTGAGTAACAAATCCATGAATGTACAGGTTCATCAGACACCAAAACACTGAGGACACTGCACAGCCATTGGTAGTGGTCTGATGGGATTTAACTCTGGAAAATATCATGATGCCAGTCATTTTATCTTTCATTGCAACAAACGGGGGGTAAACAGTAGAAATATAGATAAATGAAAAGGCTGCATTTGTTTTATGCATGGCTAGTGTTGCTCTTAACATGGCTTAACAGTGACTGCACATTAAGGTCAATTAACTGAAGCACACACACAGGAAGTGATGAGCAACAACAGTTGCTGAACGCAGCAAATAAACAAATGCAATATGGACCGGTCACATCTGGTTCATACTGACTCAGTTTACTAAGGTCAGCATTGTGTATCGACTCAACAGACTGAGCAGGGGCATTTCAAGTTATTGCTACTAAAGGTCCATATTTGGGTCTCGTGATGACAACTGAACCACCTCCATCTGCGGATGATGTAGCTGGAACCTCAAGAAAAAGTTCAGAAGTTGACTTTGAGTCAAATTTATTTTGTCAAGTTTTTCTGTGAAGTTGGAATATTCACTCAGTGGGCACTTACTCTTCTTACTATGTACTGTATGTTCCTCTGAAGCAAACTGTGTCTCTTAAAGTAAGCACCTATGGTACATTATTCTGTTTTATCAGATATTCACAGCTGGATGCACTATCTCAGTCTCAGTCTCAATCTCAGAAACTGAACAGGAGACATGAGCAGTAATTATTAAAATTTAACATTTAGTTATATACTTAATAAATTACCATCATTTTGCTTATTTTAGGTCAAAGTCATATTAAAGTCAGATTAGCACCCCCCCCCCCCCATTCAGTTGAAAAATTCATATCTACAAAATATTTGATAAACTATTCACAAAATCCCATGTGGCATTCATCTATGACTTAGTTATGTGTCTTTTAAAAGACCCTAGACCTGATGACAGCTATCAGAAGTGTCTTTGTGAATTACCAGCTGTTAACATGCCACATGCTGGGAATATGTAATAATCAACAAGATGGCATTTTTGCGAGGGATGCCACATCCTGAACAAAACCCTCAGGGGACTGGTGAATGTGAGGTGATTGAAAATTATGTAAATATGAATTAAGCTTGAAGACTTGGCGTGAAGCAGCAAAAAAGTTAATTAATATGGCCTCCTTCCATACCAATAAACTATCCGCACTAGCTTTTCTAAAAAGTGCTCCATCTCTAAATTCATGTGAGGTTACTTTAAGTATTATACAAGTGGGTAAACATGCACATGGCTGACTGTTTCGACAGGCAGAGGCTCTTATGACAATGATGCGATTCAAATACAGCACATTCTCTTTCCTTTTGAGACTTTCTTGCTGACAATGACACGTCTCCCAAGGGCCAATGTACAGTAATTACAAACCTGTGCTCATCCACAAAACTACACACACACACACACACACACACACACACACACACACACACACACACACACACCGGTCGTTTTTTAACTGTCTGGTTCTGACAGCTGCCATCAGCCACTTCTGCTCCTTTTATCTGACAACAGCATCGTGCATGGCCAAGGGGAGATCTACACCCACACAAACATGCACATTCACAGGCGTAAACACCTCCATCTCCCCATCCCGCAAACCCTAAACACCTCTCCTGTTTGATCTCTCCCATCCATCCCCCTGTTTAATCCCCTCTTCTCCCTTGGCCTCCACCAAATGAAATGCAAATAGCCCGGCATAACCTGGGGCGTCATTTATCTAAATTAGAGTGCCGAGCGTGGATCCCCATGGGGCGCCCATATGCTAGCACAGTTAGCGTCATTAGCTTCATTAGCACGTGTCAGACCATTAATTACACATCAAGCCTATCAGTTAGCTGGGGCTTGGGGTTCCCATCCACTCTGGACTCCAGTTTGCAAAGGGAAAAAAAAGATGAGCTGTTATCAGTGTGAGTGCTGGAAAAATACTGTCTCTCAGCATGTTTTGCTATGCGGGAATTGTTTGAAAAGGACAAAAATCCTCTATGAAATGTCGTACAAGACCAAGCACCAAAACATAATACACTAATCACAGTGATCACCACTTAATTTAAGGCTTCATTCTTTGGGATACCATCTGTTAAGGCATTTGTTGTCAGACATGACCTCGGGCTGTCTATATTATAGACAATGTGATGGAAAGATGGATGGAAGATGGAAACCTACCAACTGGTCAAAACATTCAAGTATTTAACTTCAAAATAATAGTAAGCAAGCCAATAGAGCCCATTCAAAGACCCAGTTGGAGCTGCTTTCATCTCATTTGATTAAAAAGTCAAATGTGTTCAGGGTGTAAAAATGCTATTATACTGTAGGTTTTCTGACTATGAGAGGGAGTGCTGGATGGACAGACATGCAGGAAACCACAAACATGTCTCTCAGTGAGGTGTTACTTTAACTTTTGTGTTAAAACCTCTAAAATTATGTCATTATGAAAAACACAGTGTTACTGTAACACAAGTCAAGAAGAGGCACAAAGTCAAGAAACGTCCTATCTTTATATCCTAACAACTTCCTTGTAATTCAGAAAAGGTTTTTGAGAATGATTTGAGACCAGGTCCAGACCAGAGGCCAGACCAGACCAGATCCATCCATACCTCTTAAATACCTAGAAAATATTCATTAGGACCTGAACCTTATGGTAAGATATTTCTGTTGATTGTACATATTTATTTAATCTTGGTTTGTTTTGTTTCTTTTTTCAATTCTTTTAACTGCTGTTTATGCTTGCTTCTGTGTTATATGCATTAGTAGATATTGTTTGTGTTAATCGTTTGCATGTTTTGCTTCCTTTTTGATGAGTAACAAAATCATTTTTAAATGAGGGGAGCACTTTAGGTTTCCTTCCTCCCCTGAATGTATTAGTATTCTCATTATTGTGCAAATGAACTAAAGAGAACTTGAACTTAGTAACGTCAATCATATGCATCTCTATCAAGAGTTTGCTAAGAGTAACTAATGTTCACCACTGTAAACTAGTTGTTATACCAGACAAAGTAGATTGCAGGAGCAAAAGCCCACAGTGTGTTGAGCTGAGCAGGCGTGCAGTTTACAGCTGATGAATTGCATCTTATGAATTCAAATTTCCAGGAGACAATTTGTACAAAGTTCTTATTGGCAGATGTGTCAGATCTTAAACTCTCACTGTGAAACAAAAAAAACAAAACATCCTGCAGACTGTCAAATGCTTGTACTCGATTGATTAACAACATTTCAGTCCTCAAACATTCATCCGGTGAAATCCATACAAACAACAACATGGCTGACAGTCAGAAGTAATAAAAATGAATGATGGCTGAATTCTCTGCCTCTGATTGGATTAGCCTGATATATTCACTCTAACCCGAAGCAGTCTCACCCCTCATGCCTAAATCTAACCAAGCCAACCAACAAAGGCTTGTCTTGGGAAATATCTATGAGCGAATGATGATCACAAGAAGGGAAACCACGAGCTAACAATTGCAAAGTTCCTCTACCCAAATCAAACTCACAGCTTTTGTTAAGGACCAGTTACCTTTGTTTCCCCAACAACAAGTACACAGACTTGTAACTTATGAGACTACATTATAGAAAAAATAAAAAATAAATAAACAACTGTGAACTCAGTTCCAAATTCAAAATTGTGACCTATGAATGTTGTAAACTAGTTCATTACTTCATTTAATCTGTATGAACAGAACTTTGACAACACTGCACATTATCATGCCTTACTGGGAAACTTGAATAGAACAGAGCCATTGTTAAGGTTAATCATACCACTGGTGCTTTTCTAACTATGAGGAGTCTACTGTGAAAAGAGCCAACTGGCTGGTTATACATTCAGATTTTTGCATACTGATTGTCTGAATGTCTGGCTGGGAATATTGTTGACAGAAACACATTATCCTGGAACAAGAGTGAGAGACTGTTTGGCTTTGTGTGAAGGCATGCTCTGGCAGTTAGGGGACATTCTTTGCCCTGAGGTAAGCCTTTCAGAGAGCACTTAGGGTCCTTTCAGACTGACAACAGCCCTCTGGCAAAACAACACAAGGGCCTGCATCGGTTTGGGTGGGCTGCCTATTGTACTGATGAGAACATAAAACATGAACTGAAAAGTTCAATTTAAAGGTTTACCAGACACAGCAGGAGCACTTAGTGGTTGACCCTCCTTTGTATTGGCAGGAGTAAACAAAGAGCAAAAAGCAAAATTTGTACAATGCATGCTACATACTACACTGTGAATTTTGTCCAAATCATTAATTCACGCATGATGATGCACTGCGCTGTGGCAAAGGTTGAGGTTGTTTGTTGGACTGCTTCTTGCCTGAACTCTCTGACTGTCTGCAATTGTCTTAATAAATGAGGAACCAAACCTTTTTGGAACAATGCTTTTGATGATTAGGTTGAAGCACCGAGGACCAGTGCTGAGCTATGTTGCAATTTTGGCATAGTGGCAACTCTGGGTATTGCAGCTTCTTACAACATTGAGTGATGCACACTGGCCCAAAAAGCATTTTCCCCATACACAGTTATTAGAAAAGCAGCAGGTGTAAAGCAGTCGATGTATTTTTCTGAGCATCACAAATTATTTTATTATTATTATTATTATTTTTATTACATTATTTTATCCCATTCGTGTGTGCAGAAAGTCAACAGGAAGTCATCTGGCTTGGCCAGAAGAAGTCTCAAAAGTGCATGCTGTCGGCCAGAGAAGGACTGGAGCACACATGTTCTATGGACCCAAAAACGCAGTAGCATGAGGAAGCCTGCCTCCTTGTTGCTCTTGCAGGCTGACATATTGACTTGCTGGCAGCATTTTGGCTAGCTGACTAGCTGGCTGGATATCTGGCTGTGGGAGCCAAAACTGGAATCAACTGGAACGTAAGACAGAAATGGCTAATGGAATTAAAATTGTGGGTTTGTAGGAACAGTAATTAATCACATGATGTTCTGTGCTGTACCAGTACAGTCAACACCTGTCCGTTGATGAAAGCCCAAGGGTATGTTGGAAAAGCACTATTTTCTGAATAAGGTCCTGTTTGCCTTAGTAAATGTTGTCCCTATTTCTTGACAGGTACATGTTAAGCACAGCTCTCCAAGGCCATGAATTCCAAGTCGAATAACATGTTTAAAATGTCAATCATCAGCCATTATTCTACATTTTGCTCGTGACATTGAAAGTAAAATAAATGGCTGTACTTGAGTTACACATTTAAGTAAATTTACCATGACAGGCAGCTGTAGTTTAGAGAAAATATTTTCATACCAACATGAGAATTGCAAAACTTAAACACACCTGACATTGTGACAGTGAACTAGTTAGACATACATCTGAGTAAACACTCTATCCCTCATGCGTTATGCATCTTTTTTCAGTACAGCATGTTTCAAAATAGAACTGTAACTGTATTCTATGACATGCTTAGAAACCCTGGTTATAATTACCATATCAAATCAGACAGGCAAATTGTAATTCTCTCTCTCTCTCTCTCTCTCTCTCTCTCTCTCTCTCTCT
>JBBMOE010000026.1:4116342-4191693 GCA_037975065.1 Chaetodon trifasciatus | reverse complement strand
GTGTGTGTGTGTGTGTGTGTGTGTGTGTGTGTGTGTGTGTGTGTGTGTGTGTGTGTGTGTGTGTGTGTGTGCCCATGTATGAATGTATTTCAGTGTGTGTGTGTCTACCTGGCAGAGTTCTCGGCCAGCCTCAGAGAACAGATGGTCCTCCAGCAGGTAATAATGACCCAAGACAAACTCTTAAATTGATTATGCCTTTGTGAGAGCAGAGATACAAAGTATCACTGCCACAGACAGAGAAAGGCGGGGGGGCAGTGCGTCTCTAAGCAGAGATTCAGTGCAAGTATATGATGTATTAATGGAGAAAAGCAGAAGGAAAATAGTAAAAATCCTGAAGACAAACAATTTCCTCAAGATTGCGACCTTGTTAAGCTCAATGAAAGTATTCAATCAACAGCAATGGAAAAAAAATTTGCTGGTTGGTTTGGTTGAATATCATTATTGCTAAGGTCATTTATTTTTTTTTCCATTCGCTTATGACAATGAATAACTGATATTAGGTTTATATAACATGGTTTATTTCAACATGAGTCTTATTATCATAGTTTGAGCTATCACTTCTATTACAGAAAGTTGAACAAACTACAGTAATGAGGTCTGGGAAAACAATGTCACGAAAAAGAAGTGTGATGGAGCAAAAAACACAAGCTGTTAGTTGATCAGACAAACAAGCCAGCAGTTTATCTAGATTATCTAAACCACCTTGTTTGGCTTTGTTTGTCTAATACATGAGCAATAACGTATCTCACATAGCAGAACTGACCTGTAACTGACCTTCTTTCCCTCTTTTTGGCATTCCTGCAGGAGAAATGGAGTTGTAAAACATTCCAACTTTCAAGAGCTATTGACCATTTGAACTGTTAACAGGGAAGTGTTAATTCGGAGAGAGACAAGATGTCTGGCTGTAGAACACCTTCTCACATTCCCTCAGGGGAGCAAGAGTCACAGACACCTCAACATCAAAGGTTACCTTTGCTCACGATGTTTCTCATGGAGATGCTAATTCTTTCTTGATAGCCCCATGGGAGATACGGACAATAAAACTGTCTGAATAAAAAGTGCCAGGTCCCAGAGGAACCTACAAAATCAGATAATGATAGGTTGTAAATTAGACATTCCTGAAGCAAACTCTTTTGTATGTCAGTGTGCCTTTTTTCTATTACACCAGGATGATGAAATCTATGTTTGATTCAACTTTGGATGTTCTTGCAATACTAGACTCATAATCTGTATGATATCAATGCTTTTCCCGTGTTTCTGGCTCATAAAATGACAAATCTGTGATTTTAACTTTCCTACAAAGTTTGTCTGAGTTTCTACCATGGAACCATACTGCCATCTAGAGGTTCGTAGCGGTTAGGTTGAATACACTTGACGTGAGACAGTTATTAATAGTAACCATAATAGTGATAATCATTTTTAGGCAAATATAATCTGCCTTTCTTTATTTCTTTGCTATGTTGTGTTAGTTATACCCTGATCATATATATTAGGATGAGTATCAGAAATTGTTATCATGATTATTGTTGAATGTCGTCATCTACTCATAAGAATTGTCTAAGGCATGCTGTGAACAATGTTGAAATGCCATTGAAAATTGATCATTTAAAATATATTTGATTGACCATAGTGAGAATCAGATGAGCCCCTTGTACGAATCATTAATTAATCCTCGCTCTATAAGGTGAAATCACATCGCTTGCCTAAAAGCCATCCCACATGCGCGACAGCCTATTGGTGATTAGACACGCCCTGGAGCGAGGATATCGTCTGCAGCATGCAGCGGACGGTCAGTCTAGTTTCCGTTTTTAGTTTCGTCTAGTCTAGTTTTCTTTTTGTCTTCGTTCAGTCTTAGTTTTCCTTTGCCTCTTGTAGTTGCTTTCCGTTGAGTTTCCTTCTAGCCTTTTGTCTTTAATTTTGTTCAGTGTTTTTTGTTCCGTCGTTTTCTCGGTCTTTGTGCTACTCATTGTCATGCCGAGTAGCTTGATTTCGTTTTTCAGAAGACTTACTTTTCTAGTTTTTCTTGTTGTGAAACTTTAATTTTTGCTCGCCACGTGAAGCTGCATGATTTTTTTTTTTTAATTAGTAAAACTCTAGTCACGTAATAATAATCATTTTTCGACCGGCCATTGAAGAGACATTCAATCTTTTTGTTATTAATCTAAAGTCGTGCTTCACGGTCGCCAACTCAACCGAAGACCTGCAGCCAGCTGCTGACCTGTTCGGGTTAGACAACCATCAGAAGTCGTTCCTCATCTGTAGCTGACACCGGAGGCATTCCAGCCCCTGAAACATCCCTGTCCCTGTCCACCACCGTGGTTTGCTTGATTTGTCCAGCAGACTGCAGCGCAAATCGGAGCCACGAACACAGCTTGGACCTTCGTGTCAGTTCGGAGCAGACACTTCAGGAACGTCGCTGGCAAAGTAGGCATGTTTAAGCGGGTTTGAATAAGAGTTGGTCCGTGAGGTTATGATACTGTCAGTTTGCCTAAATTCCCTCAACCATTTATTCAAGAAATTAACTTTACATTTGCGTCCCCATTTTTCCTTTAAAACTACTTCTCACTATCGCCAAACTCATTCTGCCGTTGTCTTGTCATAAGTTTCACTCTGCAATTGTTTGTGTTATTTCATATCACCTATATCCTCTGTCGCACTAGTCATGATACATTATTCATTATCCATAATTGTGTTTAATAAATAAGACTTTTCATTCAAGTCGTGGTCAGACGGTGTCCTTTTGAGCTGGATATAAATGATCCCTGTATCAAGAGTTTACTCTTCCGATTATCAGACTGGTCTACTGTTGGTTCATTTGTTTGCATTACAGCAGCATTACAAGATTTAATCAATAAAATCCTTCTTAGCTGAGGAAGGTTGGTGCCCCAATATTTTATTAATGAATGCAACATTAAATTAATTCCCCTACACTCATGACAAGCATTCTTAAGTTATTTTATATACTGACTAAGATTAGAGAAAGCTTACTTTTTTATAGTCTGAAATGTTAACTTCTTTCTGAGATTTTCCAATCCATCTATAATTTCCTCAGTGTATAATTGGAGCAACTTTTGATGTGTTAGTGTTTTTGGTTTATGCTGTCATCACCCACCTGCTGCAGTCAACAATCTCCTAAATCACTGGAGTAAATGCAAGTAAATGCAACCAAATTATCACCCATCACCCTTAATATCATAATAATAATGCTTTGTTGTGCAGGAAAAGTGAATTGTGCACAAGTACCATAGGTTAAAGTTGAACCAGGATGTCAGTGTGTAAGCTGATGCTAATTAGACGCGATGAGGGGTGATAATTTTCTCTTCACGTCTCCTTTCTCTTCCAAATGACCAGGCTCCCCTGATTGTCTGACTGCATGTGTTTCTTGCAGGATTGTTTTTGCATTTCCAGATCTTACCTTAACTCTGAGAGCAGAACATAATCATTGACTGAACAAATGCTAAGCCCCAAGCTTTAATAAACCCGAATTATCCTTCAAAGCACGATAAAAACTTGCTTACAACTAATATATGTTAACTGTAACTGTCACAGTGGATTCTTTGTTCTTCCTTCTGAGCTATATGATTTTAATTTGACATTCAGAAAACTGATGTATTCACATCATTCCAGTTGGTGGAAACAAGGATGTTTTTGTGAAATTTCAAACATCTCTGCAAAATTTGCTTGACAGGTGAAAGGAAAACACTGTTGCTTACAGCAAGAAAGAAGCAAGGACAGAGAGATTCTGAGAGAGAAGACGTAAAAATTAAGTAACAGCAAGGCTGATAGAGGGAGGCAAGGAGAAACATGGCTGAATGTCAAAATCTCAGTCAACCCTGAGACAATGAGTAATTTAGATATGAATACACAAAGTATCCAGTGCAAAATGAGGCAAACACACAGCAGGCACAGTGCCCTTCCTACAGGGCCCATCGGTCGCTACTGGCAGAGAATGCAGTGCCCGGGCTGACTGGTAGTATCATGGCCAACAGCTCAATAAAGAAGCTGAGATGATGCATACTGATGAAGAGACAACATTGTAAATAAGCACTAAATGTAACAAGGTGAAAATGATACCTATTTCAGGCTTAAAAACTTGAAAATGCTGATATACAGATTCATGGACTGATCAGTACGATCTGTGCTGTCCATGTACAAAATCAAGCACGGAACGCGGGCAATTCAATGCAGTCATGCTTCATAGCTTTAAAAAGGCTTTTCAGACTTCAGTGTGGATTTTGCCAAAAGGGGCAGCAGTTCACACTGTTATTTTCATTTTGCCATTGGGCTTGAAAGTATTTCTGTAATCATTTGATTCACTTGATAAATGCACAAGCTACCCTTGGTGTTGGTGATTTGCTTGCGCTCTTTGCTTGGCATGTCAAATCTGTGTATGTTCATATGGAGATCTGGGGCAATACACAGTGGCAGCCAATGACGTCAAGACATCCACGCCTGTTGCTTAATATGAAACCCTCAAAAAATATCCACACACTGTGTCATGTTGGCGAACAAGGTGGAGCATTTAGCAGCTAAGGACCCAGATATTTCCTTTAAGAGTTGGTAGAAACCAAAAAACAGGGCTAAAGAAGAGGAAATATTGCATCTACATTAATCAGAAAGAAAATTCTAATGAATGTTAATGTTGATTCATAGTTGCTGGTTGTGTTAGTAAGCAACTTTTTGTGACATGTCAATGTTGTGTTCACAGTTTGCTTCTGCTGCATTATACTAGCGTGCTAACAGACTGAACTAGGATGGCTGCTGCATGTTACCATTGTCATTGTGAGTATGTTAGCATGCTGATGATGGCATATAGTACAGCCTAGCAGAGTGTCTAATGGAGCTGTAGACTCTTAGTCTGTATATTTAAATATCAGTCCTATTTATCATGATGCATTTTATTGCTAAGATATTAGGATGTGGTGACATTGCTTGAATGCAGTTCGTCAGTGTAGGGAACATGAATGGTCATGCAAACTAAATGTAAACAAGCCAGAGTGTAGCCATATCATCTACAGTCGGGGAGTTAATAAAGTGTTATAGATCAGACTATGCAGGGATGATATTGTGGCTGATCTTAATCTCGTTTTCAATTCTCTTTCAATAAAGTAACCCTATTAGAGCAGGAGCGCTATTTCACAGCTTTGATTGATTTCATTCACACCAGAAGCACACACTATAAGCCAACACAACAGTGATAATGGATATAATGGCCTTCCCGGGTGTTGTCAGGGTCACATGGGGCACATCAGCAGCAGCAGCAGCAGCAGCAGCAGCAGTCTAAACAGCCTTATGTTGGCATGCTCAGATACTTAGGATCAATCAGTAATGGCACCAAGCAACAGCCTCAGCCTTACCTCCTCACTTCCTGCCCTTCCTTTGCTCAGAGTCCTCTCCTTAATCACTTCTCCACTGGAAGTCCTTGTAAGGAATTTTTTTTTTTTTTGGCTAAGTTAAGAACTGTCTGAAAGTATTCTCAGAATGTTTGTGATTATGGCCGCTGGGCTAGGTGGGAAGATATCAGCAGAGGAGAGATGTTTCATAACATCAAATCTGAGGCCAGAGGGATGTGAAGGTTTTATTTTTTCATACTCTCTACAACTACATTGATCTTTTAACTGTCATGCCTCCCCTTTCCAGTTTTAGTTCATTTCTTCTCTTATTTTCATTATAAAGTTGGCTGTTATTCTGTCTGCATACTTTACACTGTAATGTGTTTTAACCACACACACGTGCGTTCTGTGCCACACACACACACACACACACACACACACACACACACACACACACACACACACACACACACACACACACACACACACACACACACAATTGTCAGATTAAAATGCAATTGTTGTATGCAATCATGCAAACAACAGACATACAGTGATATGTAATGTTTCCTTGACTCCCAGGGGGCTTTAATCTGAGCAAAGCTTGACAAGGGGAGAGACAGATGAAAAAGGCTCACTCTCACAGCTGGAGAGCTGACCTTTCACATGCATGCAGACATATGCACACACACTAAGCAATAAATCATGTGAGAGACATTTAAAAACATGTAGCTCTTACAACCATTGCTACAACATCATGAGAGCGATGTGATGTAAAATGCCTCAGCCAATTCTTTCATTGGTTTTTTAACCACACACATGCCTACACATACGCACACACAGTACACATATACAGTATCCTACTCTTCATTTAACATAGGTCTAGATAAGAGAGCATGCAGGCATCAAGGCAATTAACTTTACAAACATTTGTCTGAGTCTGAATCGATGGCCAAATTGAGTTTGAATAAAACTGTTTCTATTTACAGATTTGCATCAGTCAAACACAAACAGACAGGAGGTATCTGAGCATCAGCAGCCTGTGTCCAAGGACAAGGGGCAGCAGCAAATCACGGTTACACATGATGGAGTCAAATTTAGATGAAAAAGGAACACAGCCACAAGGCACTTGACCAACATTAATGCATTTGACTTAATGCAGAACGAACTGACTAAAACATTACATGCAAACATTTGCTGGCCAGGAGCAGTACCAATATTTTCCCTCAGCATAGCTCAGACAGTGGCTTAACTGGCGGGTTCAGAGACAGCCACTGGTGATCCTGTAAGGTCTGGCCATTGTTTGGGGCGTGAACTTGTCGATAGCACCAAATGTAGGATTGGGTGTTGAAACTGATATGGGAGTAATATAATAAGTGTCAGGGGGTCCCCCTCCCATAACAATCATCAGATGGTTAAATGAGAAAAGACCAAATACAAACAGATTTAGAGCATGATCCACTAATGGATCAATCCACACTTTTTTTTTCAATTACAGTAGGTTAAAAATCCAAACGCAGTTTGCAGCGAAAAGCAATTATATCTGATTTTATTTGTAATATGTTGCGGCTGCATCTAAAGGTTCTCATTTGTGTCTATGTGTGTTTCACGCATTTATGTTCAACAGAAAATACCTTTAACAAAAAAAAAAAAGTTAATTTAATCTAATGTAATCTAGTCTAAGGTAACCTAATCTATGAGGTCATAGCTTCAAAGCATTACTTCACAAACTCGAGTGTTCCCTAGACACTAATATATCTATATTATAAACACTTTAACTCTCATTGTTGGATGTCTGGATTTTATCTTTGTCTTAATTTGAAAAACAAACTGGTTTTTCAGTAGACAATCACTGCTACAAAGTCCTGATTTCTTAAGGACAGCTCTCAGTCGAATGCAAATGAAAATTCTTCTTTTCAATCAGCACTAACTATGTGTTGTAGGCAGTTCAACAGTTCACTTTTCAACATACAATCCTTGTTTTTTTCCCACCAGAATGGCCGTGAGCTCTAAACTACCCTCTCAGAGAAGTGACAACTGACAAGTCCTCACTTTGGAGAGTTTTGTCTTCAGACAGTTTGAGAAAGATGAAGTGATCAGTGTGAGTATCAGGGTTTTGGAAAAAAATATGAGGCTCCGGTTGATTAAATGAACAGAGTCAGAGAATGAGTGGGAGAGGGGAGGATTTGAGCTGGCGGTTCAGAGAGATGTGGGATGCTAGGATGCTTAACAAGTTTTGAGGATCAAGCACTGTGCATCCACAGTCACTCGTTACAGGATCTGAAAGGCCAGACTCATGAATTCTTCTAAAAACTTTCTTTGAATGCAGGCTTTAGATCAGCATTTCTCCCACACTTGTGTCTTGGCAGAGTGGAAAGGCCTCTGAAGCAGCACTTACACCACAGCAAACTCTCCACTGAAACCGATCCTAATGAAATTCTCTGATACTGCATCTGTATCACATAACTCTAAACTGCCCACTGAAACCAGTACAAATGAAATTCTATGAATCAGCATTTAAACTGTATGGTGCTAACACTGCCCAATGAATCCAACACTAATGAAATCATCTGAAACAACATTCTGACCAATAACTCTCTATTGTGGGATGTCAGTTCTTCTGGACAGGATGGCTCTCCCCGTCTGTTCAACTGGAAGCACTGCAGTGGACTCTCAACTGCATTATTATGTCATTTAGTTTGAGGATCTTAATGAACAGACTGACAAAAGTTTACCCAGCATTACCAAAATGACAGGACAGGCAAAAAATGGAGCACTTTCAAAAGAGTAGCACATTGCTTCATAAAGTGGGACAATTCTGTTTTTTAATTAACAGTAGCCACAAGATAACAGCATGCTGAATTTTTATTTAGCATCCAAGATTCGCTTCAGCCAGTTGCTTTCAAGACATCATTTTAGGTAGAGTAGAATATGACCACAAGAGAGAAACAACAGGCATGCCAATATTAGCACTCCAGCATCATTAGCTGCCATAAGGTACTGTCAAATCAGAACAACAGAACAAGTCAGGCTGTAGCAGCAAAAACCAGCAAAAACCCAGAGTGTCTTGAATCAGGCAAGAATATGTGTTATGGTATGAAACTTTTCTTTTTTTTTTTTTTTTTTTGCAGTACATTTCATTCATTTACTGCATTTAAAATACTTTGAGACCTTCTAGTTATATTCTTAAATATCCATAAAAATACAGTTCAGTCTGCAGTTTAATTTGTCTGTTCCTGATTAAAAAAAAAAAAGAGAGAGAGAAGCTGAGAGCAAAACTGGGTCTGTGTTCTTCGTCAAAGGCAAGAGGTATTATCACTCTCTGTTCATTTCTATTTTCAATATTTATTGTATTGCATTTATTTATAATCCGCCTGTTTCTAGATGTTTTCTAGCTACTTGAAAAGTTGCATAAATACCTGTGTGCATAACATTTCATGAACAATTAAAGCTCTGTGTTTGTACCTTTCCATAAGTACACTCAGAGCCAAAGGCTTCATATAAAACCATACATGACACAGCTTTGTCATAGATAAGACAGAATGCTGACATTACTGTTGCAGTGAAATATTGCATGTAACTGGCTTTTGACTGCTGCAGAACATGTGTAATTATATTGTAATTATATTACACATGTGCATCTACGCGATCAGTTTCTATCAGTCTAACAATAAACGCATCATGTGCGGGAGATCCAAGCAGCATCATTCTCTGACCATGATTGTGTTGGTCTGACCCATTTCCCAGACAGGAAAGAGCTGGCATCCGCAGCCAGCCTGCTGAGCTGCGGGGCAGTTGGCTGCTGGTGAGACGGCTCTGTCTGGTAATGTGTTGGCTGGGCCACTGTTAACTTGGGCTGGGATCTGTCTCCACGGCCATCTGGACTGCTGCTCCATCTAGTTCTCC
Source organism: Chaetodon trifasciatus (assembly GCA_037975065.1). Taxonomy (NCBI): domain Eukaryota; kingdom Metazoa; phylum Chordata; class Actinopteri; order Chaetodontiformes; family Chaetodontidae; genus Chaetodon; species Chaetodon trifasciatus. The sequence goes on along the minus strand of JBBMOE010000026.1, from coordinate 4,182,454 downwards.
CACTTTGATCTCTTCATCTCCATCTGTCTCACTGACTTGACCCACTGACTGACTTTGTACACATCCATCTGACTGACTGGCTTTAGATCTCTCTGACTGACTGACTGACTGAATTTATGTTTTTCTGTATGTCAATCTCACTGACTGACTAATCAAATGGCTTATCCGTCTTAATCAGTGTTTTGTCACTGTGCTCTTGGGAGACCACCATCTCCACGAGGCAAAGTCAGTTCAGTGACCACACATGGACACTATCAAACTCCATCAGTATTAATAGCTTATGTGAAACTTTTCTACACATTGTATCATGCCTGCTTTTTCTTGGACTGTATTTGGTTACCAAAAGCAATATTGCTATGAAACCTGACAGTTGCTGTGCATTTGCTCCTCAAAATTAATGATAGTGTGCAGAAAAAGGATAAATGTTTTTCTCTCTCTCTCTCTGAATGCAGAGAAATATGTGTGAGCAAGCCATGATAAAAATAATGAAATGAGACAGACTGAATCCAAAAGTCCAGACTTCATCACACTTTTAGAGTTTGTCCATATCCACAACTTATTAAGTTTCCAAGGAGTCTAAAGCACACTTTCTGTTCAAAGTCTACTTAGGGGGGCATATTTATTTGTATTTCAGTCAGAAATATCATTAAATCTTTCTCACCTCCGATAAAAAACACAATGCTAGTGCCTCCCTAGACCTTCCAACTATACTGTCTCAAGTCAGTTCCAAATGAGACTATATGAAATGTTGCACTGTGTTCTGGGCTTTTCGTCAATGCATGTTTTTGTGTCTGTTTCTGTCTCAGTTTCATGACTGTTTTTCAACAATGCAGGGGTTGACCACTGAGGAAGATGGCCTGGGACAGAATCATCATAACAACAAAGAAGATCTCTCTTTTCACATTGCTGTCATTAATTCTCCATGGCCTTAATTAACTGTGACAAAACTGTAATTTATATATGTGCTGGATCCCTAGAGGACAGGAAGAGGAGAGGAAGGAGAGTGATAGTGGGGTCGAGAAATGAGAGGCGACAGACATGTGGAGAGGGTGGATTATTTGTGTGTTGGATTGGTGGTAAACAGGATGGCAATAGCACATTTGACTGAGGACTTTTTCCTTTGGAAACTCCATAATGAAATAATCAACCTCACTGTGAGTGTGATAAATTTGGCCTGGACACTGTAATTTATCACTGGCTTTAGAAAACCAAATACAGCAAAATTAAATTATAGTGCAGGGAAGTTCACTTCCTCCCTTCTATGCTTTATTGGTTGCCCATAATAAACCATTAGGCAGTAACAAGGAAACAAAATATGACACAACATGGAAAATCCATTTAAATTGATGAACAAATTAATATATGTTGGAGGGAAGTGAGTGTTGGTACTTTGTTTCATGTAGCAACACAGTTGTTCAGTTAATTAGCTGTTTCGGTGTAATTAACATGGGAATGATAAACACTCATCTTTGTACATTATCCTTATATTCAATTAAGAGGCTATTTAGAATCTGGTCAGAGGAAATGCCAGTCAGATTAATGAATGCACGCAATGCCACTGATCATCAGCGTCATCCAGTTTATGTGTGGTGATAATGTGCATATCATTATGTGCATGTAAGTGGCATAGCTAATGTACTGCTGATTCAATCAATAAAACCACAACCACACGGGTATGTAAAAATGATCAATTCAGGAGGTCAAATCATGTCATATTAGTCTTTCATATTAGGCATTTCACATCTTCAGTACTTTGTTTATCATGTCTCTGTGAGGTAATTAAGACCACTGTGGCCTTATGGCCTCACTTCCTGTTTGCCTATCTCCCATCATGCCTCAGGTTTTCTATATGACAGATGAGTTTGAGAAATACCTTAAGCCCTTAATCTCGCCCTTTTTATCATAGCAGCAGAAATCCTCTGTGAGCCATTGATTGGATGGTCCACAATTCATCTTGGTGGTAATTGGAACAAACACTGTTTAGTGCCTGTGAAGACCAATAGTTGGCAGAGTAGAAAGCTCCTCTCTCCAGAACACAGCGGAAGTACAATAAGATTCATACAATTGATTTGTGTGTTGGTTAAAAGGACACAATTATATTGAACAGAGGAAACCTGGTCCATGTTATGTTAAATACTCCCCGAAAAGATGTTGCTGGTGATTTAGCTGCAAAATGTTCCACTATGTCTCCAACATTCTCTGCCTGCTGTTTAGTGCTGAGCAAGTAGTGTACAGCAGGTGTGTGTGACTCAAAATGAGGTAAAGAACAAGGAGACGGAATGAGTAAAGCTGGAAAACAAAACCATTGAGCTTAAAGAACTTATTATGCAGATTGCCCATGTCAAAGTGTTATGCAATGCACTGCATATTATAAAATTGGATTCTTATTACTGATGCATGATGCAACATGTAAGCAGGGCTAGAAGCAATAAGTTACATTAACTCCTGTTACTGTAGTAAAGTTGTATTTAGTTTGCTTGTATTTTTTTTTTTTTTTTGAGTATATCTAAAAATAGGACATTTTATTTTTACTTTATGTATTTCTATGTGTTGTAGTTGTCTACATTTCAAGTTGCATCTGTTCTAGAGTAAAAACAAAAGTCACATGAAAAAGTCCTGATGAACTGTGCGACAATGGAACAGGAGAAAGGTTTTAAATCAGCAGCTGCAGCACAGAAGAAGCTGCAGCAGAGCTCCACGTCCAGAGAGGAGACTCATACATGTTCTGAATGTTTATGTTCGCAGTTCAGTGAGTGTCAGAGAGGTATGAGGGCTGCAGTCGCAACTGCGCTGGGGCTTTTTGTCACTGTGCATTATATATATGCACTGTAATCTGGGTTATGTACCCTTAAATTGGTTGCATCTACTTTCTCTAATGACTGATTCAATGCCCCACTCGACCAGCTCGCTAAGCGACCTCAATCAAACAGACCAACAGGTGCATGCTGGGTCTGGCTAATGTGTTGAAAGCAAAAATGTTGGATCCCCTGCGGTGACTTCTGTGCTCACTTAAGAACTTCTACCTGCACCTGGGCGGGTGAAAACGTTCTGCTGTTTGTGTCAATGCCTTACATAGTTGACAATACAGGTCATTCAGCTTTTTTGAAAACTTTGAAAAGCACAGTGGGACAGTGAGGCTGAGTGGACTGTCTGTGATGTATTGAGAACTGATGAGTTGAAGAGAAAGCAGGCTGTGGAGGACTCACAGAATGATGTCCAGATAGGTGAGAACAATAACAAACTGATTACTGTAACTCTCTCTAGAGGAGAATGTGGGCAACTACTGTGTTGCCTAGCAACATATTGTTTGAGTGTCAGTGTCAGGCTGTTTAATTTATATGGCTTAATAATGCCTGCTGCAGGAGGTACAAAGTGTATCTGTTAGCTCTGCAGAACAAACAGTTACAAAATTAAAGGTATTGTACTCAAAGTTTACCCAGTGTCATAGTGTTATTAAGGTATTCGATTAACATCCATGGTGTGTCATGGCACGGAAGACCAGCAAATGACATCAAACTGCCATATCCACACTGAAGATGTAGAGTCTGGATTCAGGAGGAATAACATGAGGATCATGCAGGTACCAGAGGACCTCAATAGTTGTTCCCCAACTTTGGTTACAGGCCTGTTGCAGGCAGCATTTGACTTTCAGTCCCACAGCTCTTTAGAGTCAGTGCCAAAGCCAGGGCAGCAGCCCAGGTCCATTATAGCATGCTGTCATTATTATGCTGATTGCAGAGGATTAAGATGAATGACTTGACCATCTCAGTCTACCCTGACTACACTCCATGGGTGGCAAGGCCCAGGCAGCCTTCAGTAGCATAAGACAGCAGCTCAGAGGATTCAAAGCAGTCTGGTTTGACATCTCCCATCCTCCTGTTTTCCCTGGACCCAGAAGAAGCCCAAACTATTAGTCTAAATACTATTTAGACTAATACTACCATCTGTGCCTTGAAAGTCTGACATGTTCTGAAGGCCTTAGTTAGCTTTGCCATTTCCCTGACATTAAGCACTTCTGAAGTGCATTTACTTTGTTAGTTTAAAGCACAATAGAGTGATCTTCCATTTGGGGGAAGAGCAGCATTGGGATTTAGGACCACTTTTGTCCCTTTCTATTTCCTCCTTTTTCTGTTTTTCAATGCAGTTTTCAATTTTGAAATGACTGAAGATGGAGAATAAACTATTCAGATCTGAATCAGATGATCTTATTAAACAGATTTTAATATACTATGGCATCACCTAGTTCCAGTACTTTAGGCTCTATTTGGCTCACCAACTGGAATATTAAAGAGATCCACCTTCCAATGCAGCTGTGTGTTTGCACACATAAAATTAGACATGATTTTTCTACAAGACCAACCTCCACATAAATGAAACCACTAAACTTGAGAGAGGCTGGATTGGACAGATATTGTGCTCCAAATACTGGTTAGATCCAGAGGAGCAGCCATACCGATCAAAACAGGATTCCTTTCTACTCCAATCCCAGTTATTGCTGATAATAATAGCAGATACATTTTTGGCTCATAATTCTTTTTAGCAGATGTGTATGGTTCAGACTGGGACACCCCACATTTTCTCACCCATTTTATAACTAAATTACCAGATCTCCAAACACAGCATGTGGTTGTGGGAAGTGACTTCAAATGCATACTGCAGCCAGGACTGGACACATCATATTTCCTACCCAGTTTAGATGAAACCACACCCTCTTCCATATGTCAAATTGAACATTACTCTTAATCAGAGTGTAGAGTTATGGGAAGATTCATTCTGAAGGACTATGTCTGAGTCAAGCACACAGGATTCTCTGGTTGTGTCTGTGTTTTACTTGCAGTTGGTTTGTAAAACAAACAGCCAACGGTGGTGCTGATTCAGCAGATTACAGCTGTCTCTGTGCTAGGCAGAGTGGACAGGCCAGGTCCAGCCCACCTGAGAAGAAGGCAAATAAGTGCTTGTGGAGGGGGCAGCCAGGCTGCAGCCTGCCCTGTGGCAAGCCCAGAGACAGTCCATCAACAAAGAGCAGCTACGAAGGAGGAGTGACCCCAAGAGGAGCAGCAGCAGATCAGGCACGAGGAACTGTAACAGTTAAAGAGATCTGTGTGTAAGACATGTAAGCACTCATTTTTCCACGGGATTCTCTTGTAATTTACCCTTCACTCCTGGTGACCTCCCATTAAATTTTTTCTTGTAAATCTAAAACTTGTAATGTTGATGGGAGGTCTAATCTCCAGGCTGATTTGATATGTTTGCTAAACTCCTCTCTGGTGCAGCAGGTGACAGTACATAGGACATTAGCTCAAGCATGTAGCGATGAGGAGTTAGAACAAGGATTAGAAGAAGATGGATGAAAGTGAGAGGGATGGAGTAGCCTAACTCACCAAATGGAAGGAGGCTTAAGCATACTTGATGGAGAGCAACGTCAGTCAAAGTCATGCTTTTTGGAAAATACTCCACACAAATTTTAGTATATCTCACAGAGGAAAGAGCAACAACTCTGCTGAGCACAAGCTCAGTATCACAGCATTGTCACTTCTGACCATTGCCCAGATCAGTTAGATATGTATTTACCCAATAGTTTAGCACTGCAGCACGACTTAGTGACTTGACTCCCTGTTGCTGTTCAGTCATAAATTTAATGTTTACAAATGGTCAAATTGACTTTCCTAGATATTAACTCAACCCCGGGTATGTTATACACTACAATCTGGGAATTCTGCAAAGCTTATGACAAGAGAAAATGTACACAACATCTTTAAGAGCTGTCTACTCAGATAACAGAAACAGACATTTTCCAAGCTTTACCTGAATTATATATGACTAGGGCTGTAATTGACAACCTGCCAATTAGACATGCTGAACAGCTTTTATCTAAATCAAGACATACATTTTCTGAACATTTTATGCTATCCAACCAACTTATACAAACAGTGGCTAGCAGAACTATTCCAGAGATCCATGTGGCACCTGCTAAACTATTAATGGCCATTTCAAAGAATTCCAACAAAAACCTTCATACCGTGAATGCCAGTAGAGATACCTCTGAGGTTCATGCCTTCCTTGACAAAATAAACATTCAGACACTTGACCTAGATGCCCAAATTAGCACTGAAGCTAGTATAACATGCCAAGAAATTATTCAAGCTCTTAATCTGATGTAAAGCAGCAAAGATGTGTTAGATGTGTTCCGCCAGAGAATAAAACTTTTTTCCTGAACATCATCTTATGCTCATAATACCAAGAAACAGTATTTGAACAAGAATTATCTGAAACCATAACACTGGCAATCATTTCGGTTCTATCAAAAAAGGCAGACATCCCCTAGACTGTGGTGCCTTTCGTCCTTTAAGCATTCTACGACTGTAAAACTCTCACCTAGATTATCTCTCAGCATGCTTTCATGTTTGTCTATGTATTTACAGTAAAAACTTTAAACAAAGTCTAAAAAGAAAAGTCTGTTGTAGCTGTTGTGGTGTCTATAGACTTTGCTCATTTGTGTGTAGTTGTCTGAGTATTGTTCTCTTTTCTGGTTAATTCTAGTGAAGGCAGTTGTAGGCAATATTTATGATTATAAATACAATGAAAAACAGTTGAACAGATATGGAGCAAAGTGCCATCTACACAAATCAAATGTAATGTAGGTGCAGACATCAGGTCTGGCTGGTGTGACACTATTTCATCATCTTTCAGTGCAATTTTTTGTGTAGCCTAAGTATGTACATTTTTTACACAAGGACTTTTACTTCTACTTGAGTAAAATATCATGAAAGTACTTTTACTCGTGTATAATATTCCAGTGCTCTTTCCATCCCTGCCTGAAAGCATGTTTTTTAATGTTGTAATGGCTGTAGGCGTGGCTAATCTGATTACATACATTTGTGTAAATCTAACATTACATTTTATTTTCTAAACTGATATAGTGACACCACCACAAACTTCCAGTGAGTCATCAGTGATGATTGATAGGGAGTATTACTAGTTAGTCTACCTTTAAGTGGTATTTTAATTACATGCACTTTCCACCAGTTATATGAAAAATATTGTTAATTTGTCACATGATGAGTAAAGTTATGAAATCAAGGACTTAAACACATTCAATCTTGTGTACCTTGCTTTAAAACGGTCTCCCTTTGGAGATTTGATATTTATGCAAATAGCAAAACATCAACAGATTTGAATTTTTGTTGGAAACAAAATCAAATTGGGATGACAACATAGCCATGTGTATTACATATTCATATATGAGGTCTTTTACACTTACTTTACAAGACACATAGTTCAATGGGGTCACGCATTCAGCAAGACAGCATTCTCAGTGCCGACGTATACAAAAAGAAAGGAACAGCTCATTGCAATGCAGGATTGAAACCTTGTACAACTACAGTATTGTTTCTCTTCATCCACTGTGAAATCAGGGCCCTCTGGAGATCCTGCAGGCTATCCACACAGATCATGACCCCATCTTCACCACCAAGGCCTTAAAGCAGGTGTGTGTGTGTGTGTGTGTGTGTGTGTGTGTGTGTGTGTGTGTGTGTGTGTGTGTGTGTGTGTGTACACCTAAGTAAATCAAAGTGGGTCTGGACCTTGCTTAACCCTGATAAATTCAACACTCCCTTGTGCAACAGAATGCCAAGCGGAGAGCAGGCAGACTGACAAAGGATTAAAAAAGTCAATGTGGTGCAAACGTAATTACATCTGCTCGTGCAAGGACATCATCCCCTCGAGATTTAGATACCCTACAAAGCTTGGTGTCACCATAAAACCACTTAAAATGTTCTGAACCTGGAAAATAATACTGGAATTGATCATTATCTTAGATATATGAGCAAAGAGCTTGATAAAGGCAACTTATTGAAACCCATTCAACCCCAGTTAGGTTTATACGTATGTAGCTGACACACCAGTGCTGTCCACCACACTGAGATAAATCACTAGCAGCCCCACAAGAATGTTGTGCAGTGCATTATGGTGAACAATATGTACCGACATGGATGGCAGGCATTCCTTATTTATGTATTTCCCTCTAAGACAGTATGTAGCATAATAAAGTGACATAATAAAATGATGGCTGCTAAATAATACAGGTAGATTCACACAGGGTTAAATAAAGGTCACTAATTGTACAAGTATCAAACCTTGCTCTGTATTTTGAAGGCATAAATAAGGCATAAACAAACGAGCCAGCGGATGTTTAATGTGGCTACACTGGGATTTTTCCTGTGATAAATGGGCTTTGAATAATGCATGCAGGTACAAAAGAGGAGCTACAACCTTCAGGTTTGCCATCTGGTGTCCCACAGTGGATACTGAGCAGCAAACACAGGAGAAGAATTCACTGTCACCTCCGTCAGATGGTGAAGGTATGTGAACTAACTGTTTATCCTCAGCACAAGATTAATGAAAGAACTTTTAATATATAATTAGAGCTTGTAATTCCAGCATTTTTATTGACCAGTGGAGGTATCATGCACCATGATGATGGGTTTGCTCGTTGCGATCCAAGCCTTTAGTTTGATTCATGCGTCCAGTTGAGCAAGAGCCATTGAACTCAGGTGGGATCAACTGACTGGCCTGAGCTGAGCAGCATATGTTAATGATAAAAATCCACTATTGTTTTCTTTTGCCTGTTGGAGATTTAATAAAACCTTATACTTTCCACACAGTTTAAGAGCATAAGCACAGAGAAATTACATGTTGCACAGTAGGATTACTTCTTGTTAATAAAGTGAACAGTTTACTGACACAACAGGATTATTTACACATTATCACATTATCATCATTATTTTCTGTGTAATTTGTTTAATTAATGCACTATATTGACTAAACACTCCATTATAAGTAACAGAATCATAAACTGCAGTCAGTGGTCTGCTGAACTGAGGAAACAGTGCATTCGAAAGGAATGATTGCATCTTCATGGATATCTGGTGATATTCTATAATGAATCCAATCCTTCTAACAAGTATTGTGTGTATCTAACACCTGCTACATCTTATTCCAATATTGCCCCACATCTATCTATCTATCTATCTAGTAGTTTTTTTTGTTTGTTTTTTTTTTCATTTTTATACATTTCCATGAATTATTACAGATGCATGTCTTTGGCATGAATGAAAGCTTTAAGCTGAGAGCCAGAGACATTGGAACCTACTGCAAGACATACTAGCATATTGTTGCTTCTGATCATTTCATTTGTTAAGAATGAAAAAGGTGTAGAATATCGTTAGCCATATCCTTTAAAGCTAATAAAGTGCTGCACAATGGCATCTAAACACCCATTTCCAATAGTGGAATGAGGGGGTGCAATTTTTGTAACTATTCAAAACAGACACTTCGGCAATCACACAGACGACGACCAAAAGGAGGCTAAGAAAGCAGTTAGTGGCTTTTCAATACGGGTCAAAACACTGACCTTCAGACACGGTTGGACAACACACCATATGATCTAGTATGTTAGAGGCAAACTGAGGCCTTTACAGTACTTGTTGACACATTATTGAAATGTGCATGACAACACTTAAATGTGGCTCACCTGGGCACCCATGAAACCAGACATGACACTACTTAATGGCTCCTTATGGCTTAACTTGGTCTAACAGGAATTTGTTGTGGAAACCTTCATAACAACTATGTTGATCTGTCACTTAACCACAACTGCTGTGGACACACATAGATTGACTTATGATTGCTCAGTCAAACCTATACTTCAACTATAGGCTGATCAATACCAGTTTTATTGTATATTGGGTGAACTAAAGCCGACAGTACCAAATGACTGCAGAATCGAAACAAAACAGCTGTGTGAAACAGCAATCCACTCTGACCAGGCTCGCCAAGTCTTGTTGAGCAAGAAAGCCTAAATGTCTAACTGATCACCACCAATGACTCCTTCCTTCTATTCCCCAGTGCCATTCAACCAGAAAACGAGCACAATGTATAAAATAAAAAGCCACAAAATGGCTACCTCTGATCCAAGCAGCCTGGGCTGTGGACAGTGAATCATCTGCTCTCACAGCACCCCAAACCTGACATTTTCTAATCATTTGGATGCACAAGGAAAATGAAGGACCCATTTTGGATTTGCACAGGTTCACTATGGATCACGCACTGGCTGCTGTTCTTGTTAGCACTAAGCCCACGGCCAAAATACATTTCTCAAAGCCCTCTGTATTTGTGAGAAAAACCTGTGGGGGTTCTCAACCTAACACCTTGACATGGCATTGATGGGGAGGAAATGGCATATCTACCTGTGCACGATCAGGACCTTGGATTTGCCCTGAAAATACACTTTTAGAGGCAATCTGCTTTCCACAAAAAGGGGTCAAGCCAGGCAGAGAGATAAATAAATTGCTTTGCTTCTCCTAGGCTGTATACTCTGCCTTGAACCAACCAGGTCATAGAAAGCATATACGTTCCTCTTCACATACATGGGTCAAAAAAGAGGAAAAAAGCCACAGAGGACTTGAGAGAGCTATTGAAAGCAGAGCAGAGAAGAGAAAGGGAGAAAAAAAGAGCAAAGCCAGTAATCAGAGAAGAAAAAGTGAGGAGAGAAGTGGGTGATGAGAGAAAAAGAAGAAAAGAAGGGAAGAACACAGTAAAGGACAAGGAAGGATAAAGCCTATAACAGGACTATAAAAGCATGCTAAATTCTGAAGAGCGATTCTGATCTGAGGATAGTGGAATGGAACAGCAGTGTGATAAGAGCAGCTTGCAAGTGGAGCTTTCACGCCTATGTGCTTGCAGCTGCCGTTACTCAGCTGCATAGAAAAATACCCTTTCTTAAAAAAAAAAAAAAAAAAAAAAAAAAAACAGCAAAAGCAAATCTGGATGTTATACATGCTGGTGTTGCTTTGCTTTTTGAGTTATTGTGCTGCCATGACAGTATTTCTCTCCATTCACTTTTTGCATCTGTTTGCACTACTTTATATTACTTATCGGTGTGTGAACATCTGATTCAGTTCTTTTGTAAATGTCATTAGTGCATAACCCATTGTAATAGATTCATAATGAACGGGGGTGTGGTTAGAGGCTAGGAGAGATGGCTGCAGCTGATTCCATTTGCCTTTTGCAAAGAGCAGCAGTTGCTGACTGAATGAGGATTAGGTAGAAATGATGGGATTTTGATGCTGAAAAGCCCAGCTGAGAAGCATCGCAGCATGAGACCATGAAGCATAGCGGGAGAGGAGACGCAGGCCGGGTTTCAGCGCCTCGAGCAGACAATGTCACATCTCCCACACAAAATAGCAGCATTGATTATTGCAGAATATGGAGCCAGGAACCCTGAAATTCTCCTATACGATGCTGGAATGAGGCATGCTGTCTAGTAATACCCAGCTAATGTCAACAAATTGACAGGCCAAGTCTCTATGCTTTTTCTTGGAGCCTCTGTCATTTCACGTTTTCATCGATAGTGTTGAATCTAAAATACTTCTACACATTACGTTTCAGATGTCACAATTATACATCTAGCACACCATATTAGTTTTCCCCAGTTTGCATTAATGGAGAAAAAACAACTGTCTAGTTTAGAGCAAAACTTAAAAACTTAACTTAAAACAATGTTTCACAGCGAAAGATGAAACCTCCCTGCTAGAGTGCAAGACCGACTGTTGTGTCTATACACTGAGTTTGGACAGATCATTAACAACCAATTTTTTTTTCCTTTTCTCCCCACAGCTGGGCAGTAGTTCAAGTTTAAAATAAAAAGTGACATTTCTTCCGCAAGTTTAGCCATACATGTTGGACAAACATTTGCAGGGATTTACCCTTCTCTCCCAGTCCTCCTGTTTAAATATGTCCCATATTCTTCACCTTTCAAAAAGAAAAAAAAAAAAGCTACCTCCAGTACAGCAGGTGGCAGTATGTAGAACTTTAGTTCTAACATGCAGTGATGATTCTGATCACCTGACTGTAGTCACTTATTTAATGTAGGAACTAGTTAACTCAATCCTTGTTGCTCTCATATTTTAAAGCAAGCGGTTGTCTAGCGGTGATTATAGGATTCACTGTGTGCACTCTTGTCTAAATGTAAGGGGGGTGTGGGTGGTGTTAAGGTTGGTGGGATGGTCCAGGGCCAGGTGCCGGAAAATTTCTCTTATTTTCAAATTCCACTGTTGACAGGTAAGATCTAAAGCTGGAGTTATGCTTCTATGGAGATACATGTATTTAAGAACCTACAGAGAGGATGTTATTGGTAACTGTGAGTTGCAGAGGCTGATTCGTAGATCAAACAAGAGCTGTATATGTTTGCTTGCATACAGTGACAAGAAGCATAATTGCAGCTTTACAGCAGAAAGTGGTGCAGTGGAAAACCCTGCCTGGTACCACTACATTAACAGGCAAATGGCTTATTACAGAGAAGCAAAATCGAAGTAAAACTTCACTCACATTGCACATTTCATTGCAGAGGAGATTCAGTGTGTGTCACAGAAAAGCAGTGTACATTTAAAGCACATATGCATGTGTACTCAGTGTACTAAAACCATCCCGTCCAATTAACTCACAATCACAACAAAGCAAAGCTATTCAAATGACAGGAGAAAACAAACATTTTGTTTGATTTTAACAATGTTTTTGTTGAAGCATATCTAATGCAATGTAGAATATTCCAATAGGACCATGCAAAACTACAAACAAAATACAAACAAAAAAGCAACTTCAACAACTTCTCATTCAACAACTCAAACGACCAGATATGTTGTGCCAGGTGATGTAAGAGTGAGTCTGAGATCCTGATGAGGGAAGCCAAGTGAAGCTTTGTATGTAACACATCAAACTGATATGACAAATTTAGGAATACATTTGAAGAGTAGTCAGTCAGTTTTTCTGTGACAAAAAGCCTTTTTTCCTTCATTCATAAACAATGTCAACTTTGACTGTCCGCTCAAGACTCGATCAGAAGGCTTCAAAAAAACATCTGACAGGCAAAATAGCAACAGGTGATGTGTTTGATGATGACTGGGGTTCAGTGCTGGTGCAGATGGTGGAGCCGTCTGCTGTTATAACTCAATTAGTTGATAAGGACACTCACCATCACCTACCTTTCCTGTCAGTGGCTGTTGCCATAGTGATACAAGGAAATGGGAATTCTCTTGGTGTGTGAGCAAACAGGTGTGTTAATCTTTGAGAACAAGCCATTGACAGCTCTGCAACCACTTAGACCTCTTAAAATGTCACACAATGGGAAACAAGTGTGTTCCACAACAATGATATGAGCAGAATTTAATTCTTAAAAAAAGAGAAGAAAAGTATATTTATAGTCTTATGGGACATTACAGGTTCCCCTGAAACCAATACTAATGACATTCATGGAACTTGTATACAAATTAAGTGAAACTATCCATCCATTAGCTGTGCCTCATGGGTGGTGCTGGAGCCAATCCCAGCTAACATCTCAATTAAAACTAATAGTAACAAACTGAAATAGGATGAGTATTATTTGACAATAAACCTGCATGAATTCTTTTTTACTTCAGGAATAAAAGCAACAAGCTGTAAACCCACACTGACATGAGCCCATTATCATTGAGCAAACATTAACAAATATTTGCCCAAACGTACATGCTGCAGGCATGAAGCAATATGAGAATTCATTATGAGTTTCTGGCCACCTGATTAATGTAAGTCCTATGGTCACTGTACCCCTAGCTCTGCTTGGTCTCCACCAACTCACCTCCAACAATATCCATCCTTTCATTTGCTAAATGCCCCATGTTCACCAGCTAATCACTACCTAGGCAGATAGAGATTATTGGTTGATTAGGGCAGCTTCAAAATTCTTTGTTGATACTTAACATTCTCTTAACAGAAGTTACATGCTATAACTCCTCCTCTGAAATCATATTGCATTTGATGAAATAAGAGCAATCTCCAAGCAGTCGTTAGGATTCAGTAAAGATCACTTGTTGCTAGAAAACAATAAATAAATGTGATTGATTTTCGAGGTTTATCTCAGTAGCAGTTGCTTTACGTTTATTGCTACCCACAATGACAGACAAAAGCTGACAAAGGCCTGCATTTGCTAAAAGATTCTTGCCTCTCACAATAAGAGCATGGAAAATCTACCATAACGTCAGATGCCGACCGTGTAAAAAAGACTCTGGTGGGTCTCAATATGATTGAATTATTCTTCAAAGATGCCTTGATGCAGCACCGCAGTGGGACATGCCATGTGCGAAATCTACAAGGAATGTAATTACTGTTTTCAAGCCTTATCACAAGGAAATACACAGAAATGCACGGTTTGAATTTAACTGTGTGTATGTTTAGGAGGTACCACAGGATGTCTCCAGTGAGTTTAATCAGGATCGTGCAAAGGAATCTTGAGTTGTAAGCAAACATGTGAATAAGGCCACAGCCATCAATGAATGTAACACTCCAGATTTTGGTTCATACTTGCCCCCCAATGAAATTACTGAAATTCTGTCCTTTAGGTTTTGAAGCACATGTTTTTGGTATTTGTGGTGCCCCCTATGGGTCAGGTTTAAAATGCTCTGGGAGGGCTATTCTCAATCATGGCCTGAAGATATGCAACCAGATTTATGATGATTGGTCAAATCACTAATAGGTGATAGCCCTGCTCTGTGCAAAGTCTTTGGGCGAATAGTGGACATGTTTTTTGACAGATCTTGCGGATTAATAATTGAAAGCTGTATCGTAGTCCTGTAATGCTCTATACCCATTTTGGTGTTGAGTCAAAATCCAAAGGGTAGATGTTGTATCACGGTTTGTGAGTTCCTTCTGAGTTTCATGTTTCTAGCTCATTGCCCTTTCGAGACTTGAAGACTAAAAAAAAACAAAAAAAAAAAAAAACAAAAAAAAACAATAATATGTCAGACATTTTATGAGAACAATAATAAACCACACATTGACTGAAAGACAGTGATGGGGGTGACCTAAAACCTTCTGTCTTTAACTGTCTGGATAAAGGGTTTGGCATAGAATTTCCGCAGACAGATGTCTAATTCTACTATGATTTTTTGTTTCTTATCAAAGTAGAAATTTAAGTCTCTCTCCCTAGTAATAGCCTTTTCCTCAACTAATGATGTGAGTATTACAGTGGTCTTAGCAAGTGAGTCTGCCTATCTTGGATGTATGATGAGGAAGGACTCATCCAGAGGAGCCAAAGCCTGCAGCAAATCCTCGGTCTAATTCTCTGCCTAGCATGAATCCTATTCCCTCCAGCCTTCCTCTGGCCCTCTAGGGGGATCTGGATCAGCATCTAATGAACCACCTTCAATTACCCCTTCCTCCACTATTTGCCCTCTACAGTTAACTTGAGAACACGATCAAGTACCTCTGCCTTACACTTCCTATGGACCCTGGGGCCCTCAGAAGGTTTAACTGACTTTACCATGACCACACAAAATCCCAGAGAGCTGTCTAGGGACACAGCAACACTCTAAAAAAGACAAGATTATAACACCATTCTCATTTTAAACTTAACAGGCTTAAATTATGTTCTGTTGAGTATAATCTCTCAAAATTTTGGGACATGAGCATGATTTCTAAAAATGCTAATAATGTGCTTCATGCACAAATAGTGAGAAATTGTAATTTCAAACCATGACAGGATTACGTCAAGGAGACATGACCAGCAACAGGCAGCAGTTTGACATTGAAATAACACAGTAGAGACTTAGATGTGTAGAAGTTGTGAAAATGTTATGGGTTTTGCATAAGTTTCACCTTTTCTTACCCTATGCTTTACCCAAAAGTGCCAATTTTGTGGGAACCCATGGTTAACTGAGCACTCATAGGGAAATCACACTGTGGGGAAAACTATAACTTCATCCAATGGTGACAAATAGAGGAATGGATGCTGTCGAAGCAGCAAGTTTTAAATGTAAACCACACTTGTGTCCATCACAATATACAAGTCCTTTGATGCTGCATCAAATGTACTTTCTGTTGAATGACATCACTATTTTCTTGTTTAAAGATCATCTGATAAACTCCATTTCACCACACCACAGTTCATTCAGCCTGACGTGTTCTTTTTTTCCACATTTTTGAGTGGTATGGGAAAGTTGTGATGCATTCATGCACTGCATCACATTTTCTCCACTGGTAGAACACCCGAGATGGAATTTATCATATTCAATCTTCCATAGGTGCATCCAAGAGCAAACTTCTGCAGCCTTTGTTTGGATTTCAGCTGTGTCGATCTCCTCCACCCTTCTGGTTGTTTTAATGGGTGTAAGTACGTATCTTCATTTGAATAAAGATGGCATTTAGAACTTAATCCAGCCTATAAGGTTCTGATTAGTTGACTTTCTCTAGCCTCCATTATTGGGAAGAACACCAGACTGATTTGAACTGCTGACAAATCCTTGATGCTGGAGGTGATTCACAGGTCTGAAACCTGACTAGTTTGGAATTTGGCACCTGTGGTTTTACCAAAATGTCTACGTTGCCTAAACACAACACGTTAACATTTCCATTCCAAACACTTTTTCAATTTTAGATCTGTGGGTAAAAATGGGCCATGCAAGTCAAAAGTGAGAAGTTTTTCTATTTGACAACAGCAGTCTGGAGTCAAGGACTTCTCTAATGTGTCTTGGAACTACTTAGATTTTAGAATTTGAAGTATTTCCAATCAAAATTTCAGTCTGTGCTGCAATAACATTTCAAAATGCATTAATATATGGTGGAACTTGATGTTAGATTTTTTGCACTGCAGCCATTGTTGTGTCCCTCGGGATATTATATGTGGTCAGCTAACCTTTGAAACTCTGGGGAGCTCTAGTCCCATCATGCAGCTGTCCCTGCAGAGGTTAGATAACAGATGATTTCATAACCTCCCATGTTCCTCCAATAATGTGGCAAATTTCAACCCTCACAGAATCTTTATTAGTCCGTCTGTTGGTTTCACACCGTTGAAGATGTGACCTTGATTGTCATGGCTGTCCAGAAATGGTTCGGAATCATTTTCCTGCACATTCTGACCGGCCCAAAGTGCCCGCTGTACTTCCTCAAATCCATTTGTTCTCATGGAATGTAATTATTGCTGCATCTCAGAAATCAATTCTCCTTACCTTAGGTTAGATATGACTCAAATACACACACACACACACACACACACACACACACACACACACACACACACACACACACACACACACACAATTTTTGGAGACATTACATAGACTTACATTCATTCCTTGGAGACTTACCCTAACCATAACCATAACCACTACTTGCCTAATCCTAACCCTTATGTCCTCTCTATAGGATTTAATAATTGACATTATGGGGACTTGCGTTTTGTTCCATAGGAAAGATGAGTCACCACAATATGAGTAACACGTCTACACACACAACATAGATGTGTCACATGGTCATATGTTTGCTAATCTAAGTGCAACTACTAATTTCTTCTTTCAGATTTTTTTTTTCTCCAGTTCTTTGTGTGAGGGCAAACTGCAATAATATCATTGTATTATACAGAAATTGCTACCATGAAAACTGTTTCAGCCATATCTTTCAGCACTTTTGTTATTCAGATTAACAGTGATGTTCACAGTATATTGATAGTTAGTTGAATACTGATAGATGGCTATTTGTAGTAGCTATGATACAAAATCTAGGCCTGTTGTAGTTGGGTATAATTTCAATCTGTAACCGAGCAACAGTGTAATTACTGCTAATACTACCCTACATCATTAACATCAGCAGAGAATCACCAAACAGCAGATGTACTCATTGATGCTAAGTGAAAACAAATTTCATTTTCTGGTTTTGTTTGCAACTTTGACGTTTACCAAACTTTTCCAACACATAGCTAATATATAGAAAGTAAGTCAACACATGCTCCAATACTTTTCATTCAGCAACTAACATTCTGGGTTACTGAGGAAAATTTGGCAACGAGAATGAGCAGCAGATGGGTCATTATTAACGCCAAGCTGTTTGTAGTAAAACATGGTCTTGAACATTCAGGGATGTGGTCTTCCATGAGAACAACCAAGGATGAAATTTAGCTTCTCCCTTTGACCTAGATTTCACAGTATGTTATGGCCAGAATCAGTATCTCAGTAATGATCAGTATCCGTGAACATGCACAGTTCTCTTCCAGATATCGACGAGCAGGATCAGCACCAGTACTTGTGTTCCACCTGACTAATTCTGGGCCTTCAAATCACTCAGGTACTAAAACAAATGCTGTTTTTTTAATTAAATTCACAGATCCCTTACTATAGTTCCAGTCCAAGTGTAACTGATAACTACAAGTGGTATTGTACAACAAGTTCTATTACCTTAAAAACGGCAAAATACAATCATGAGAATTATTTTTCTGACATTTCCTGATCTAACACCTACAATACATTGCTGAAAGCTATTTGTGATATTCTATGATTTACTGTCAACCAATCCCATGAAAAGACCAAAACCAACCATGAATGTTTCCAACAAACAGATATTGACTATGTAGTCAAAGCCTGAAATGTTATTCCTCTGAGACATAAATTATATATAACATCCAAATGAGCCACCCCGTTGCACTACGTGACATACTCCTCCATTATTACAGACATGGGCACTGGAGTTTATTTTCAGTCAATTCCATATACAGCACCTTGCTGCTGCAAATAGCACCTAACCAATACACTATTTACTCCTACAATTACTAGCTGTTTTTAAAAATATGAAAGAATATATGTCAGTGACCCATCAAGAATTACCTCTTCAGTTGGAGCCAATGGGTTGAGACCACTGTGACGGCCACAGGGCTGCAGCACAGGATCCTCCTCCTCAAAACTGAGAAGACAGAAAACAATATTGTTGCTGTGGTAACTTTCCACAATTGTAAAATCTTGTCATACTGGACTTCTGCATTTATTACCATTATCTCACTGGTACCTGACAAATTAAATTGCATTGTTCTAACAAAGTGCTGTTTTTTTTTTGTCTGAATGGCTGAAAAAGTCCATTTAACTTACACAACTGAGGCAAACTTATTTACTTTCAGGAAAGGATGCCTTCAGGGTTAATAGAAACCAACATTGATTGTTGGTAGAAGGCATAATACATGTTTTCAAATCCTGTCCCTAATTCCTACATCTTCTCTACTTAAAGTGTCACTGAACACCAGGCTGAAAAGCAGTGTTTTGCTGCCTTGGTTGAAGGTTTGGGTGTATGGTCAGAAGTGTGCTCTGTTGAACCTGTAACCACAAGCAACAGTGATGGACTACTCTATAAAGGGGACAATCCAGGTTGTTAAGTGTCTGTTTTAAGTGCAAACCTAATCCTGTGCACTGCCTCTTGTTTAACAAGTCACTTTAAAAAAAATAGCCATTCTATCAATATATCCCTTTAACATGGATATTCTGCTCTGCTAGTATATCTTTAACCTCCAACCTCTCACTCTTCCTTCATTAGCATATAAGGTATTATGATTGTTAGAGCACAAGGAAATTAAACATCTAATTTTGGGTTAATTAATGGAATTAGTGTATGAGGAACATGAGGTTATTAATGTGCTAATTTAATCCTGTCAATTATATGGGATTATTTATTTATTTAATTTTTTAATTCTTTTTTTATTTTTTTGAGTGCCGAAAAAGACAGACAAAGACAGGGAGAGGGAGAGAGGGGTAGTGAAGTGGAAAATGCAGTGTCAGCCTCGCAGTGTTTCAATCAGTGGATCTGAGGATTTGTCTCTGGAATGCTTGATAATAAACTAATTATGATGGAGTCAGACGTGTCAATAGCCGTGTGCTCGACACCTGTTTCAGTCTCGACTCAGAGACATTTCACTGTGTCCCAAATGCAAGAAAGATTCAAGTATCTCTGTCTTATTCACACATTTTGAATATGGTTTCAGTCAATATAGTATACTAACAGTGACACTTTAAAAACCCATGTAAACAAGTGCAAAGTGATCATCTGATCATCATCAGCCTTTTGTTTTTTAGTCTGATTGAAGTGTTACAGCACATTCAGGGGAAGTCAGGTTTGATTACTTGATTTGAAAACTAAGCATTGACAGTGGAGTGAAAACATGCAGCAGAAATCAGTTGGACAGATTAGTGATTTGGCTGATGCCTTTCCATAGTCCAATCGGTATGATTAGTGGTTTAAAGTCATGTGTTTCAAAGCAGATTCAGTGTAATTAGAGAACGTTGCAGCAAATGTAGACAAGATTAATGAATCCTATACTTCAGCAACATCTATATGTCTCTTTCTCTTTTATTATTCTACCATGCTGCATTCATCTTTGGCTGCCTGCTGCATTCAAGCATACTATCTTCTTAATGCAATCTGGCTTTTTATTTTTGGTCAGTTGTCATGACTCAGAGTGGATGTGTTACTGCTCTTGATGCTGGGTGAGGAAACTTTACAGAGGCATGGTAAACTCTGTCTGATTAGTGACTGTCTCTCTTTAGTTTGCCATGCCAACTCATTGCACGTTGTATAATTTCAAAAGGGGCAAATATATTTGCTTCAGTTTCTCTAGAACAGAAGCACAATCCCTCTGATTGATGCTGGGCACAGAATAAATTGCTTGAACTGTAAGTGCTGCATTTTTGTTTGTGTGCGTTAGTTTTCAAGGAAGACAGCATCAGCCACATACATTCATGCCCTAAAGTCGTACAGAGGCTGCATCTGCCCTGTTAAAGGTGCCCTCTGGAGTGTCACTCATTGTATATTTGAACTCTGACATATATGCTGAATTCTCTTCCTTATATAACATTTGTAAAGCTGATTTTTAAAGAATTTTCAATCCTGCATTATTAACATCCATGTTTATTTGTTTCCAGCCTTCTCCTTTACTGCTTTTGAAATAGTTTGAAACAATTAGCAGAACTGTGTATTACATCATCAAGAAGCACACCTGTGCATACACTACTAGAAGTCAAACACTGTACAGTTACTGCTAATTCAAAGCAATCATTGCTGCTGTTTCACATAAAAAGCTTATCAATGGCAAATTACATGGATGGTTTCATTGTGAAGCAACCACAGGAAATGCATTGTTTTTGTCACAGAGGTTAGCACCAACTGTTACTGCTGCTATATCATGTACTCAAATGACTGTACAAGAAGAAACAATGTGCAGTGCATTGGTTATATATAGAGCTGCAGGTGGCAACATCTTACTGTGGTTCATGGGAACAAGCACACCTCCATCACATCATCAAGATCAAACTCATCTTACTATGCCTTCCCCTCGGATGGAATCCACTCTCGCCATAAGCCCATCACATAATCTGATTGCAGTTGCTCATGGCATGGCACTGTTTAAGTGTTCCCAACCCTGTTATTGACCTGTGGCATGAGATCCACTGCAATTCTCATTTGTCAGTCTTTCACATTTTAAGGTGTGTCTGCTGACTTTCATTTCTTTTGTTTCCCCTCAGCACCATGTGAAACACATCACAGAGCTGTTTGTCTATGCACATATGTTGTTACAACTGAGTAAAGAAATGCTCTCGGAGATCAGCACTGCCACATACTCACTTCAACCAAAGTATCCTTACTTCCTCTGTTACAGAAGGCAGTTTTCAAGCACAGTTGATGGCAGCAGTGTCTGACATACCTCTTTGCACCTACGAGCTTGTCTTAAACCTGTGGATTCTGCTGTAATGGCAATGAAGCACCTCTCTGCAGCAGGTGAAGTCCTGTGTTTTCAGATCCGTTTTCCCCACAGAGTCCCTCAGCAGCGCTCATTTAGATTAAGATTAAGATTAAGATTCCTTTATTTCGTCACAATTTTTTTAACACACAACATGCAGAGTTGAGGAGGGAAACTGCACACGCCATGCATTTTGTGAAATTCTTTCTCTGCTTTTGACCCATCCATGGTCAAACCTTCCTCCACGGCAGACCAGGAGCAGTGGGCTGCTAGTCGACCAGCGCCCGGGGACCGGTTCCTTTTTGTTGTCACCATTGGTCAGGTGGTGATCTTCTTGCATGTTTTTAGTGGGGGTATTTTATGGAGGATACCCCAGGTGAGCACGGGGAGAACATGCAAACTCCACACAGAAAGGCCCCTTTTTCCTCGAGCAGCAGGCACTGAAGGCATGGTGGAGGACACGCCACCAGCGCCCACAGCGGGATTCGAACCGGGGACCTTCTAGCTGTGAGGCGACAGTGTTACCACTTGTGCCACCGTGCCACCTCAAAATTTAGCAGCCTGATGCATTGTAATTAAAGAGTATCGTTGGATAGAATTACCGGTGCCCGGTTAATTCCTGCATTCTGTTGTCTTTTGGAGAGACTGCTAATGAGTCTATTAGTCTCCTGTGAGGGACGAGGTGGCATGGGGTGGGGGGATAAGGATGCAGCAGATGTTTGTTGACATGGAGTGAAGTGAGTAAGTGAGTATTTATTTAAATGCATGTCTGGTGTGTTTGGGCAAATGTGTATGCAGTCACTGTCACCTTCAAAAACAGTAAGTTTTTTAGCCTGTTATAATATCTTGTAGACTTTCAAGCTGCAGTTGGAGAGGCTGACACAGAATCTCTCAGTGCCTTCAAGTGGCCAAATGTTAAAGACAGAGTTCTGAGCAATTTCCAAAAACAAACAGGAGACACAACTTTTAATTTTATTTTAAAGCTGTATTAATTGATTTAGATTTTTTATTTTTTTTAATTTATTTATTTATTTATTTATTTATTTATTTATGCCACTCTAGGGCAGCTCATATTGTAGTAATAGTGTATGTTTAGACCACAGTCAAATACCCTGTGTGTGCATGCATATTTGGCCAATAAAGTTGATTCTGATGTGATACTACTAGATCGAAGAACTAAGTCAACATCTAAAGACACCTCACTTTATCTTACTTTATCTTTTAAGTCCCTGAGCCTATGTAGTAATTTGTTTGAAACATGTTGCTGCATCAAAGTCAGCATAAGCATGTATTTACAAAAATCAATGAAGTTGATGAGGTAAAACATTAAATATACTGCCTTTGTATTGTTTTCAACTCAGTATATTTCAAAAGGGATTAAAAATCTTGACATTGTTTTATTTTATGTTTTACACCATGTCCCAACACTTTTGGAATCAGGGTTGCAACTGAAAAGCAGATAAAGCAGCATTAAGTGCTTTCATAGGCCACTTGGGGGCGGTGGATCATGCCGAAACACATGACATGTGCGCGTGTTGTGGCTGGAAACAAGGCTGATAAAAAAAAAAAAAAAAAAAAATAGAGCTGAAAGATGCTAAAAACCTTTATAGACTTGAGGAAAATTTCAGAGCTGAGCACTTTTACCTTGCAGTCATTTGACCCATTGTAATATAAAAATAATTAGTGCAGCTTTAAAGTTTTAGCTGTAACACAAAAATGTTCAGTTTCATGACACCTTTGAAATTGAGAAGTCAGCCGGAGTTTTCTCAGTAACAAACTTGTTGCAGCTCATTTCTCTTGACTTAACCTCATGCTGAATAAATATGAAGGCATCATTCAGTTCCATTTGACTGCACTCATTTTCGAATCTCATTTCACACTTTCATGTCAAAACAGATGCTGAGAATAACACCAAATCTATTCAGTAACCTGTGATTTCTCTCTAACAACTCTGTAATATTAAGGCATAAACAGCCACCCTTCACTGTAGTTGTAAAAGCAAAGAAGTGAAAAAAGCATTATAGCATTATGGGATGTATGCTACATTGTGAAAGCGTTGTGTCAGCCCATTGTTGTGATGGGCATTGATTGAAGTGAAAAGCCAGAGCCATTATTCAAAGCCATCCAGCACTCAATTAACACTCAATTTGCATTATGGCAGAACTCTACTGCCGCCCCTTGATTAATACGTCTCCTTCTCCCTTGCCAGTCAATCATGAATCATCCTCTCTGCCACAGGACAACGTTACACACCCCTGCTGAGAAAAAGAGGGAAGGAGGGAGGGATGAGGGAATGGGAAGGAAATGTTTAGGAAGAATAGGACAGGAAGAGGAGGAGTGAAGTGAGCGCTGACAGAGGAAGATGAGAGGTATTCAAAGAGGAAGAGGTGGAGAAAGACGGGGGAGGGAAGGCTGGCAGGAATGACAGAGAGAAGGAGAAATGATGAAAGAAAGGGATACGGTGGGGGAAAGGAGTAAAATATGATAGAGATAAGACTGGATATGGGGGCCATGGGAGTCTTTTGAAGGGTGGGGGGATGGATGGAAACCATAAAAGATGGACATAAGAGAATCAAAAGAAATAGGGGAAAGGCAGAAGGAAAGGAGGAGATGGAGGAGAAGGCATGACTAAAGAGAGGGGGAGATAATGGATACTGAATATAAAACACCGAAGTGAGGGAGTGAAGACAACACTAGATAGAATGTCTAAAGCATGGTCTTCTGCTGAAAAATGGGGGTTTACGCCCATCGTGTTTGAAATATGTTGCTGCCCCAAGTGAATGAGCTCAAAAAACTCGGGGTCTCATTCACAAGTGAGTGTAAGAGGGAGCAGGAGATTAACATGTGAATTAGTGCAGCATCAGCAGTAATGCATGCATATTATCAGACTGGAGAAGGCGCTGAGCCTCAAGGGAAAGCTCTTGATTTACCAGTCAATCTGTATTCCAACCCTCACGTATGATCATGGGGTAGGAACCAAATGAGATGACAGGATGGTTGGGCTGGAGAAATGGTGAGGAGCTGAGACATGAAAGGAGTTTGGGGTAGAACTGATGCTGGGTTTTGTTTGAATTTTATCAATTCCAGTTTTGCTTATTGATTCCAGCGGTTAGTCAGTCATCTGATTTGGATGCCCACACCTCCCTTTAGAGGTATTCTGCTTACGTTGTACTGGGAGGTTACCCTTAAGTAAACTCAGAACACGCTGGGGGTATTCAAAACCCAATCAGGCCTAGGCGTGCCTTGAGATCCTCCAGAAGACGGATAGGACATGGCTGAAAAGAAGAATGTCAGCTCTACTTAGCCGCGACTGAATCTCAGACAGGGAGCATGAACTGTATAGATGAATGGTTTAATAATAAGATCCTTAAAACCAGATGGGCTACAGCAGTGCTGCAGGCAGCAATATTTGTGCGATTAATCATTATTTGTATTATTGGATACGTTAAAATACTGCCAGCACTTGGCGGTGCCATTTCCCAATGTATGTGCATCTGCAATGTGCAAATATAAATAACCTTGCTTTACTTGCCACTACAAAACCATCCAAAACTCCTGTGATGAAATAAATATTCAGGAAATTCATTTGGTGCTTCAATTATATTGAATCTAGTCAATTATAGAGCAAAGAGACAGATACAGGAAAGCACTTAAAAGCCCTCCAACCAAATTACATTTGCAACTAGAAGGGCACTCAAAGAGTGCAGTCCTCCACCAAGGCCAATAGTCCACTCTTTTACGATATGCAAATCTGCAAGCGCAACCACTATGTCTGTCTGGATAGGTCCAAAACTATTACAATTTCACATTTGGATGTGACTAAGAGTATTAGTATTAGTTTGACAAAAAAGTTTTGTTGTAACTGTATCGATTCTCACTGTACCCAAGTGCTCCATAACAATGCTTTCTGCTTGAAGTTTGAACAACTATTGGCTATCCCAGAGGAGTACTAGTACCTGTGAAGTTGGAATATGGGGTCATTGTATTCCTACAACTTGCTTTCTTCTGTTACAACTTACTACCATCAACTGGATTTTAAGATGTATTTATTCCAACAAGGCCAAGTGTCTTTTCCCGCAATGTTAATTAAATGGAAAAAATAATTTCTGCATCCGCTTCATAATTCAGATCCACTCTAAAATTAAATGAGTTCTTCAAAAGAAAATCAGTACTTTTTTCCATAGGCCTGCTGGCAAACAGACAAACAAACCAAACACACAACCACCAGCAGAGGTAATTTAAGGCAGTCATCTAGCTTTTTTCTTTCTTTTTTTTCCCTCTTTTCCAAGTAGGTGAAATAAGGATATTAGTGACTGATTAAATGTGGGCTAGAAAGGTGTCAGTTACTTTTCTATTTTCCACTGACTTAAACTAGTACTCAAATGCTGTCATGCTGTAACATAAGAGAACAAATCTAATAATTCATAAACTGATTAGATAATTTATGTAATCTTCAGAGTAATATCTGTATCTCTAACACTTGTGAAATGGGCACATACTTATTTGAACTACAGCATTAAGAGAAATGTTAAGATGAGCAATTTATATGTAGCAAAGTCCTCACTACTATTAACAATACCCTTCTCTTTACTCTATTAAACACTACTGCAGTGTAACTTAACAGGAACTGTAACTGTGCTGACAGCCGATCTGTGAACCGCATCACTTCTAAGTGGACTCTGATGCAGTTTGATTGTGCTCTAAAAGTTGAAAGACTAACCATAGTCTTTTACGATAGTTAATATGATTTGAGCATGAACTCAAATGCTTACCCACTATTAAATCCATCTGCAGTCCGTTGTGCTTGTATCCTACTTTCTTAACTTTCACAGTTCACACATGTGCCATGTGCGCCCTTTCCTAGGGCACAGGATTTGAACGCACTATAGCACAGGGCCAATTAAACTACACACCATGTTAAGTAATTTGATATACAGCATTACCCACATTTAAATTATATTTTTCCACCATGGTTATCATCTACATGTAATTATCACATCCCTATGGTGGTGTTAGTGATATACCCATATTCTCTAGATAAGGATGCTAGATTTTCCGAGAGGGATTTTATCCTTTTCAAAGATTGTAGTACAACTGTTCCTTTCTAAAGACTATCAGTGAGGAAGATGGGATCAGATTTCCATGTCACTGCTATGCATTTCCTGACTGCACATAAAGCAATATTCATAAATGTCATTTGGGAATTAGTTGAAGATCTGCTGACACTTGTGAAATTCCCCAGTATGCAAAGTTCAGGATCTAATAGGAAGGTAACTCCTATGATCTTGGTCAAGGCATTGCAGAAGTCATACCAAAAGGACCTCACCTTTATGTGAAACCAGGTACAGTGAACAAAGGAGCATACCTCTATACTGCATCTGAAGCACATTTCTGGCAATTCAGGTTTGATTTATGTAATTTCTGTGGGGTGAGGTACAGTTGATGAAGGAAATTATAGTGAACTGACAGTACAGGGCATTAATAATAGCAAATAACAAAACTGTCTTGATATAAACCTGAACAGAGCTGTCTGCACTCTGGATTTGTGCAAACCAAGCTTCAGGCCCACATTCAGCCATTTGGAGTACATTTTAGGAATAAATTGGTATACATTTCCCTCATCATCAGAAAACACAGGTAAAGGCATTCCATAGCCCAGGTTAGTTCTAAAGAGAAAGAACTTAACTGAAGATATTAAAAGAACATGTTGCTGGTCGTGTTCCTCTTCAATTGTTCACAGGCCATGAGAAGTCCTTTTTGATATCAGTCTTCCAAATGCCGAATCCCTTTTTGGTGCCAAGTCTCCAGTATCTTGTTATTTAGAGTCATGGGAATGAATTTTTGTTTCAGAGGCATTTTCATTTTTCAGTCCAAGAATTCTATCAGTCTAACACCATATTTTAATCAAATGATTAAAAATAGCATTTTCCACCCTGTATGATAGTTATGCATTTATTTTAATACCTTTTATTTTTTCTTTAGGAGGGATGCAATCCAACAGAAGGGACACAGTTGGAGTCAAAAAAAATAAAAAATAAAATAAAATAAATAGCATTTGAGCTGGCAGTACTTTTTAAAACTGGGTAGTTGATGGCTAATCTACAATCTCACGTCAGTTTTTCCATAGATACCTTGGGTCCATATAAGTCTATATAAACTGTCTAAAAGGTTTGTTGAGGGCTTGAAAAAAATTGTGAGGTAGTGGAATGGGTAAGGACTGAAAAAGATATTGTAAACCATGTAGCATTCTTACACAGTGAACTCTGCCAATTAGAGTAATGGGCAAACTCATACACCTACATAGATCATCTTTAATTCTACTGAGCAATGGGACATAATTAAGTTTGTACAAATTGTTAAGGTCATTCACATCTACAGTTTTTCCAAGATATTTCACACCATTGCGAAGCCACTTGAATCAGCTTGTTTGTTAAAACTGACATAAAAACCTGTTGTGGAATAATTTCTTCTCTTTTTTTCCCCAATTCACCTTTTATCCTGTAATAACATCATCATGATTGAGGGAGAGTTTGAGTTTTAGCTGCTAAATTAATGACATCCATGACACTTTATTTGAAGGGGTGTACATAGGATTGATATGAAACCATCATAACAATGGCTCCTGGCACCCTGAGGCTGAGTCAGCTAATGTTGATAGGAGCACTATCTGCATGGCTAACCAAGCTAACTAGCTAATGGTAGCTACAGTTAGCTTACTTAAGCAGCAAGTAAAGCTAGCTGACCATCATGAAACTCCTTAAATTACCTCTGTAGTGCAACTCCCTGTTGTTAATCTGTCCTCTTTCTGTCATGGAGGCCATGTTTTGGAGGCCAAGACTGCTGAGCCCAGTACAATTAGCAGTTGTTTCCAGTTATCTTACTTTAGCAACAAGCAAAGCTAATATCTGTCCATCAGGACACTGTGTATATCAGCTTGGTAAAGTTAATGCAATCCCTGCCACAATTAAAGTGGTCTCATGACAGCCGATGTAAAAACCAGCCACACACACAACAGCTCAATCTTGTTAACACATAAAGCTAAATAGTTTCTTAAGTGTGATAATGAGGCCTGCTATGCAGTCTTGGTTAAAGTTGTCATAACAAAGACATCTGAACAAACAATAATATTTGAGCAAGCGACACATAATGACAACAGTCAAACTGCTATAATGGGGCCAGGAAAAACAGAAAGCGAACCCAAAATGCAGACCAAACAAAAAGGCAGGGCGGAAGCAGTTCAAATAATTTATCTACAAAATAAGGCAACTAAGGACTTACCAGTAGGTGAAGCAGGTAAGAGTCAAACCCATGCAAGATGTCCATACAGCAAGCAAAAATGCAATTAAAGAAAGGAATGGAGTCCAACAGTCAAAAACAAAAGCATGGCCCAAGGGAACACTAAGGCACAGATCCAACAAACAGGTAATCCAGAAGAATACTCTTTCAAAGTGACAGGAAACAGGAACGCCACAAACAAGATATGACCCAACAAGGGCAAAGGGAAACACACTGACTTATATAGACAGGGGAGGAGAGCAAATTAGACACAGGTGAAATGAATCAGACAATCACAAGGGAGGGAAAACACAGGAAGTACAGTTCAATATGATACATGTGGTAAAACTTCAAAATAAAACAGGAAATAACACAACTTTACAGCCTTATATTTATGACAGGTGTCATGTTCATGGGTATGATGGTGCCATATCCTCTCTTGCTGAATTATTAGATTGTAATGATGCTAAGGCCTTTTCAATTTCAGATTCTTTTTATGTTTTTGGCAAATTTCTGCAATTCAGTAGCGGACTGAAATGCATCAATCTTTATCTTCTGGCAATTCATAAAATACATATAAATGTGTATAAAGTTGTTTAAATGTGTCATTAAATTCTCTTGGTTTATATGCGATGGAACCCATGTAAGTTTGAATTAAGTTAATTGTCCTTGAGCTTTCTGCTGCTCTCAGTTACAAGGGCAAAATGTTGTGTTCTTTCTTTCCCAATTCAGAATATCTTAGAATGGCTTTTCAATTTGATGTGTTTCGTGTATTATATTTGAGCTTTTTTACCAGCAATTGGTAACATTCCTCTGAAACTGTTCTCCTGTTGGAGCTCCTTTACCAATTTTAAGATTTGCTTCCAGTTCTTCTATTTGTGACATTGTTTCTTTTTGATACCGTTTGTATGAAAGATTTTTTTGTAGTCGCCTCCTACAACATACAAGTTCACATAACTATTACACTCGAAGTGAGCGGCCATTTCGATTTATTCCCAATCATGAGATTACATGCTAAGGTATAAGCAAGTGTTGGAATATATATTATAATAGTATCTATTTCACACCAGTGCCCGTACCAACCCCATTTCTTCATCTAGACAAACCCCGCTGTTCTATGTTGAGCAATTCATCTGAAATATGTGAGAAAACAGCCTTATATGTCAAGCTCAGCAGTAGGGAGACGATCTACCTGACAACAAATTAATGAAAATGTCACTGACTTATACCTCCATCTCTTTGTTTCATAAACGCTCCACTGAGCTTATTAACATACTGGGCAAGATGCTTTCACTCTTCTCCCTAACTGCCCTCATTCATGTCCTCTGCAGTAACCTCCCTTCATTCTTCTTTTTCTTCCTCTAATCTCCTGCATGCATGTCTGTTCTCACAGTCTGAACCCTGCACGCTTGTTTGATTAAAAGTAAAACAGGGCCTGTACAAGGCTTTGAATGATCTTTTACTTTATCTTGACATAACAGAGTCATGGCCCTGTGAAGCCAGGGAAAGGGGGTTAATGTGAGCCATGACAGCCAAAGCCATTCCATCAGCAGTGGTAGTCTGCCGAAAAGGTCAACCTCCAGTCCACATAGCCAACCAAACGGAAATGTCAGAGTTTGGCAAGGAGAAAGTAAGGAAAGGTCTTTTGCTTGAAGTGAAATGAATGTATATTTCATATCTGTGCTGAGTTCAAGTCAAATTATTAGTGAAAACATTTTTACAAAATCACACAAACAAACAAAATTGGTCACATTGAGGTTCAATGGCTAAGCAATGGCCCCAAACCTTTTCTGTTTGAAAAGGAAATGGAATGGAAATGCCAGTCAGCTTGCTGTGCAGTTATGCTGTAGGCACCACAATCCACAGAGTAAGACCATTCATTCCCTCTGTTGTCTTTGAAAGGTTGGCTTCTGGTGTGAAGACTCACACAAATTCTTGTTTCCCAACTGATGTGACTGCACTTTACTATGATGTATGATGTACTATGATGGTTGAGAGAGGCCATCACACAAATGAAGAAACTGCTGTCAATGCAAATTATGAAACCATTTTACCAATACATACTCACTATATTGAAAGAGACCACAAATAGTCCAGTTTGTACACTACACAACTGCAGCGAGTCACAAAAACAAAAATTCCAGGGGACGCTAAAAACTTGATGACACCTTTGCAGGCAGTATTCCTTATTCAGCAAATCATCACTGATGTTGGAAAATATATATATTTTGGTGTTAGCATTCTGATTGCATGATTCCAATTTTATCAGACAGACATTACTAAACATCTTTCTGATGTATTCTGCCAATCTGTACGCAAAGACTAGTTTCCTGTATAGTGTAGCAGGACGAATGGGGCGCTCCGCTCCATCCTTTCTGCTCTCTCTCTCTCTCTCGCTCTCTATCTTTCTCTCACAGCTGGCGCCTTAATTAGTGGGCGGCGCTGTGAGAGCGGTGTACATATATATGCACTGGCACACACCTGTCACCTATCTGACTACTCGAAGTGGCGTGGCTCGGTCGAGGTGAGGTGGCAGCGTGGGATATTTGGTCTGCTTTTGGCACCTGCTTTGATAGCGGGGGTCTGGCATTGTTTGACGGCAAGCACGTTTCCGACCGCCAGCGCACACCAATTATTCTTATGTGTTGTGTGTCCGCAGCACGCTGCGTTGTTTGACGGGTGGCTGGTGGTGCTGCTCGCCCTCTGCTTGGGACCGGCTCATCATGGTCGCTTTATCCGTGAGGTAGGCCTGTGTTCTTTTATCACCGCTGCTTCGTTTGAGACTGGTTCTGGTGCAAGCAGTGACCACGTTTCTGTTTGCTTCCAACTGTCTCTTCGTGTCTCTACACTGTTGTATCACACTGTTCCAGTCCTGTTGGCCGCTGTGCTTGCAGTAGGCCTGGTTTTACTCTTTTTGGCCACAGTCGGGTTTTGTTATCTGCACATTGTCCGTTGTTTTGTATTTTTTTGTGTTTACTTTACATTCCTTTTTGGTTATGTAAATTTGGTTCCTTTTTGCTGATTTTATTAACATATTGTCTATTGCTGGCTTTCTAACTGATTTTGTGTTTGCGTTGAACAGGAGCTGTGGGCCCCTGGTGCATGGCAGCCCAATCCCCTGGTGGTGGTATCCCTTTGCAGTGAAGTGCACTTCGGGTGTCCTGATTTTTTCACGTGGTGTTTAGAGTAGAGTTCCTTCCCCGCTGGCTGCCCTGGTAATCCCCAGTCCTAGTTCCTTTTTGATGTATATGGTTTAAGTTTATTTCTTTTGGTTTGTTCCAGCAATAGACAATTTAGTTAACTGCCATTTTAATTGATTCAAATAAAATTTGTAAACTGTGGAATCACGTCTCTAGCCACTCATTGTGTCACGAACCTGTGCGACCTTGGGTGTTGTTTGACTCCACATATTAAAACTATTTCCTGGGGCGAAATACCCCAGGTGGCGTTGTCTGCACACTCTTTTAAGAAAAACCTACTGCCCTGCCACAATAGTAAACAATAAAGTTGAACTGTACTGCATTGTGCTGTTTTTACATCTAGCATATTAATGTTTAGTTGTGTCAGCAACCATTGTTGTGTTCTAACTTCTGTTTATAATGCAGTGAATTCAGGGTTTATTTTGACCAAACCAGCAGTGATGGGAATTACGGCCCTCTTAAAAGAGCCGGCTCCTTTGGCTCCCAAGTGGCCCCTCAGATTTTTTTGTTGCTTAAATTAATTTATTACCAAAATAATGTAAAAAATATGTGTATAATTGATTACTAATGTACAAAACATACTTTATATCTAATTTTACTGCATTTCCTGCAGTCACTCATTTTCTCACCTTTTCAGTGGTGTGTGTGTGTGTGTGTGTGTGTGTGCGTGTGTGTATGTGTGTGTGCGCGCGTGCGTGTGTGTGTGCGCGCACTCGCTCCGCTCCGGCTCCCAGGCAGGAGCCGGCTCCAATTGTTCTCTTCAAAGAGCCAACTCTAAGAGCCGTTTCGTTCGCGACTGACACATCACTACACATCACTTGGTGATGGTTGGAAAAGTAAATGGCAAACAAAGGTGGAGAGTTTTATTTGGTTTCTGCTGAATTTGAATGAAGTGTGGTTTCAATGATAAATTAATGTTTCTGTAAATGGAGTCTGGTGGCTTTGGTGAGACCGATACAACAGCTGTTTCTGGTTAAACAAAAAAGTATCTTACTCTAAGAAAAAGGTCTGTCTCTGTAGGGATCCTTGCCATAATGTTGTCAGACACTTCAAAAAACAATGTGAGACTGTCAGTGGCAAAAACAAGCATTTTTAGTGGCCGGACATTGGTGGTGCACAAACGCCTGAAGGGATTACATCGAATCCCGTTTTGTGGCTGCAGGCTGCAGCAGTTTGTTCCATACTGGAAAAATTTCAAAAGTCATTTAGACCCAAAAACATGGGAAAACAGGATCCAGGTTGAAAAATATCAGTCACCCTTTAAAGTAGGGTTTTAGCTTGTGTTTCTCAATTTGTTTGTGTTTTGTTTGTACTAATTATGATGAATATGTTAACAAAATGGTGAGACGACTTCCACACTAACTGGTGTTTGTTTTTTTTCTCGCTATAAAGTCTCAAAAATGATTTGAAACAGCTTCCTCCAAGGTTGGAGACAGTGTTAAGTTTAGAAGTTAGTTAATGTGTTTCTGTTCATATTTTGCTCTGCCTATCCATTTAGCTTATTAAACATTACCTTCAATGTTACCTCCCTCCACCTTCCTCCATCCTCGCTTGTGAACAACTGAGCCTAATATATTTCCAAAAAGTTGAAGAGGTAAAGCATTAAATATCTTGTCTTCATACTGTTTTCAAATGAGTATATGTCATAAAGGATTGACTGATTTTCACCTTCTATTTTATCTGTGTGTTACACAAAATCCCAAATTTTTGGAACCAAAGTTGTATCCAGATGCAATTTTTAATGCTCTGCCGTTTGCTACAACAGGTGCAGGGACATCACATCACTATCTTTACAGTATCTCTGATTTTTCTGACACATGTAGCCATTTTCTTTTTGATGCTCAGTGTGACTCGTTTGTACTTAAAGAAAATCAAAGTAAGTTCAAAGTAAGTAAGTTTGTCTGTTCTGTCTTATTGCTGACCTAAAATGTGCACTTGTTAGCTTTCATGGCATTCACCCTTAAAATTAATGACCAAACCTAGCTTAGCTTTCAGACCATAGAATCCCTGAGTTGTTTCTGCATTTATGCAATACCAATTAGAGCTGCTGTTTTTTTTTTTTTTGTTTGTTTGTTTTTTTATAAGACAAAACTGTGGATATCCAGGATTTGCTGTGAGACAACTGTGCTGTTTTTTTTCTCCTCTCCTCAATTGAACATTTTAAGTTTAAGGGTGTGTTAGTGCTGTTATAAAGACCAGGTGTCTCCCTGCCTGACACCCAATGCCACCTGGGACACACTTCAATCGCCTGCAAAAGTTTGCTTCTGTTTACAGTTAAACAAGCTAATGTATGCAGCAGTCACTCTCAGAAACGTGGGTCTGAGTGTGGTAATGGTATTTCCTGTTGCTCTCACTGAATTTTAACAGATATAAGAGGAAACGTTGCATCATAATCCTGTAGTGGGTATACTGGACTGTAGAGTAGCTTGTAGATGCAGTGAAACGAGTTGGGATTACCAGAAAGGTTCAAAGTTTTCTCACTCTCAGAGAAAGAAAAGAAATAATGTTGAATGCAGCCTTCCTGCTGTATGGGTGTCTCTCTTTAGATGACTTCTCTTTCTCCCTATTCTCCCTCCGTCAGGTCTTTCCCTGGTCACTCAAACCACACCAATGTCCATTTCCTACATTTGCTGAGTCATGAAAATTTCATTGGCCCATATCTATCCTCAAGAATGCATTTGCGTGGAAGACCCAGGGGATGTCAGCAACTGCAACTGTGATTGCCTGAAACTCAGACAGACAGACAATTGGACGAATAGATGCATTGCTATTTGGGATGTCTAAACTTAGCATCATGCCTGTCTAGGGACACTGCAGGCAAACACAAAAAGCCTGCAACCCATTAGCCTGGAGGAGCTGTGAATCCATCAAGAAAGCCTGGCAGCTTGGAGCACCTGTGAAATACTAGCCTTTGATCCTTAACAATGTCCTTAATAGCGTTTGTCTAAAAACACCTTTGTCTCTGAGGATAATAGATTTACCAATAGCCCACTTTACAGTGCAGGCAGCTATGGATCTCTCTCTTAGGGAGTGATTTCTCTGGCAATCAGAACATTTAATCAGAGTTCAAGAAGCCGCAGAGACTGTCCTCTGATTCTGTTAATTGCTTTCAACTTGCAGTTCTCTCCCCTCAATGGAAATTTCCAATTTAGAACATTTCGTTTTATTTTATTTTACTCCCTCAGTTCTCATTCTGTAGAGCAGCGAGCCGTTCTGTTCTGCACAGCAGCTAAATTGCAAGCATTAATCATTTCAGAGTCGTTATCAGCATTTTAAAGGTGAAAATCCAAACAAATTGTTTTTCATTTGGCCTGAGCTTAATAGGACTGTTTTCTTGTAATTTGTAGGCTTGGAGCATTTAACACAAACAATTAAGTGTAAATTGGTAAGTCTGCTTATCTGTTCCCAGTCTACATATTAAATCTTTAATGAAGAATCACCTCAAATCAAGGAGGTGTACAGTCTAAGCAATAGGCTAGATATTACTTAATTTATTGTGATAAATTGTATATCAGATTGATAAATACTCCGGGAAATAGGATGCTAAATACTTATCCATTTTCTAATATGTCCAAAGGTCACTCATAGTATTGTAACCAACCTCATGAGTCATATCACACACCTGCCTACCAACACCACATATGTTATTACCATATTAGAATGAATTACACACTTGATAGCCTCAGTAGGTAGATTTAATGAAAAAAAAAAAAAAATCAACTCACAATCACAGTCAATCCCTCACACTGGGGTGACAGAGATGGTCATCTTTGAGGAGCTGAAGCCATCAAAGAATTGGCCTGTTTTGCTTGATGCTGACTTTAATGGAAAATCAATGCTTCTATATAAGTTAAAGCCAAGTATATTTATTTCAGGTACGTCAACAACTATGTATTTTTTTTTTTCCCCCATCGACCAATACACCTTCGCTTAGACAGAAAGTAGGAACTGCTTCAACTCACATATTTGTCATTCTTCAATGTTCAGAGAGAGCACTAAGCTCTGCCACATGATTAAATTTGGTGACTGTGCTCTCCTTGCCTGACAGAAAGGCTATGCTTGGTGTTTTCCTTTAAGTTAAGAGTTACAAGCAGTCACTTAATTTCTCTCAGCATTCAAATGAGCAGTGGCAGCTGTGTGTAGATGTCCCACCACCTGTTGACCGTACCTATCAGCAGTATGTAAGCAGTAGTTGGAGAAGAACTCAGTGACTGTGGTGCCCAAATGTGAGGGACACAGTTGGCTACCTCCTGTGTCTACACTCTGTGACCACTCACCAAATGGCATGGCGCTGAGCGGAAGAGATACGGTGTGTGTGTGTGTGTGTGTGTGTGTGTGTGTGTGTGTGTGTGTGTGTGTGTGAGAGAGAGTGTTTGCGTACATGTGTGTGACATGGCACAGAGCTGAATAGATTGTGCATGACCGTGGTGCCTGAGGAGCAAAACTGAGAGATTAAAAATGAGTGGACCACTGCCACCAAACCACCAACGCAGCAAAACACACACAAACACACGCGCACACACACACACACACACGCACACACACACACACACACACACACACACACACACACACATCTATCCATACTCTATGTTGACAGGCCAAGGAAGTGTTCTTAAACCATAATCCTTTCTTGTACTTGTCTCGTCCGCTGTTTGCGTGGAAAATTGTAATGTCAGAAAAGGCCCAAACATGTTCTAGAGGACTCCTAATAGGAGGGATTTGGTCATTCTGTTGCCAAATCAGCCTGAGGGCTTATCAAGAAGAGAGATAGAAAAGAAAAGAACAGAGAGAGAAACAGGCCTTTTCTGATGTACATGTTCCCTAACAAGAAGCAACGAAAACATGGCAGCCTCTAACTTCCTGACTAAACCTTATGTGATTGTTTTGTGTGTATGAGATCATGTGTTTAGACATTTATAAGCATCTGTGTGAGTATGTGAGTATCTCTGTGTGTGTATGTGTGTGTCTGTGTACAGAGACAAACAGCTAAACTCAGTGTCCCAGCAACCAAAAGAGTGCCGCTGGGAAGGAATCTTATTTCTCTCATTTTTCATAATTCCATTGATCTCATGAGCAGTTTAAGTCAATTTCTTTCTGAAGCTAACCTTATTTTCAAATTCATGACCGCTCCATTTCAGAAATGCTACAAATTATAATGAAAAAGTGACATAAATATATTTTGCCTCTCTGATTTTTTTTCCCTCTCACCCCATCTCTTATTTTTTCACCTAGCACCTTCCAATATTTTATCTGGGATGCAGGAATATTCAGTGGCACCTTTTTTCACTGTGCTGTGACATTGTACTTTTTTGTACTGCACTTTAGATAGTAGAAAATCTAAATAGCTAAAGCGTTAGGAGAATTGCCCTGATTAGTGAAAATTTAAAAAAAGCCAGAAGAAAAAAGCTCTCAGAGGACTGTAGCAACAGCGTATCATTGCTGGAAGGATTTTAACATCACAGTCTGTCAGGTTATGGCAAGCTTAACCTAGCAGGTGATAGTAGGCTGATTTTGTATTTGTATTGATGTAGATGTAGGTGACCACAGTATTTAAATTATGGGAGCGGAGTCATTCATGATATTGTTAAGGAAATGTGTGCCGTATCGCTAGTGGATGCATGGAGATGTTAATTAGAAGATGCCCCAGGATGGACCCTTGGGGGAACTCTATGTGCTATTTTTGTTTATTCAGATATGTAATAACCAAATGAAACAAAGTTATCACCATCTTGCCAAAAGGATTGTATTTTGGTAATATTGACTGTAACTATTTTCCCAAACAAATTAACACAAGTAAATGAGGCACTGAATTACCAACTGAGGCAGTTTCTGCAAAACTCTCGACAAAAAGTTTAACAAAAGTAAAAAAGAAAATCAAGGTCCACTTAATGGCTTTTCACAGTGCCTTAAGCAACCTCTCCCGACCTTCATAAGCAGACTGAGGTTGCTTTGTTGTCACAGAACATTCACAGAGAATCTATGATAACTGCACAAAGTCCATCTGGAATAAAATTAGGGGAAAATAGCAGATATCTGATATTTTGATGTTTATAACAAAGGAGTAAATCCTCACACATCAGAATTTAATTTAGATGCCTCTTAAACCAGTGTCACAATGAACACAGTATAAAAGCACATGTGTTTCAGACAAAATAAATATAATAAACACGGACAGTAAATTACAGGAACTGTAAGTTAAGTTAATTCATTATATCAAATGATTTTGATTGAAGCCACAGATGAGCATGAAGAGCAGTAAACTTTTTAGAACCTGAATGAAATTTCTACACAGTTTGATGCAGGGTAATGCCATCTTAAACTCAGTTTCACACCCTTACAGTTTGTCCCCACCTTGATATGCAAACATAGAGTTTCACCAGACCTCTGCAGCAGACGGGGACCACGGTGATGACTAGAAAAGCTGCTATATAGTTCACATCTCAGAGAAATGTCACAGCTAATGGAGACAGACCAGCAGTGGAAGGGAAATTAAAAGCAGCAATTGAGAGGTACTTGAATGGCCAACATGCAGTACTGTGTCCCTGGGGGCTTTTAGACTCTCACAGAGTAGGAGACAGATGACTTTGAAGGTAAGCATGGATCCATCCACTTCCAGCAGGGCTAAATCACTGTGTCCTGTCAGTTTGACGACACCACATGGTGGGCCCATAATGTGTCCCATATGGCTGCTGTGTGGTGGAGATGCATGCTGTACTTAAGCAAACGCACCCCATGTTCTATTCTTATCAAGTTACAATGCATATGCTCATATTTGAATATTTGGCAAATCTTGCTATTTCAGTATACAGTATTTTCCATGGTAATTTTTCTTCATACTGCTATTGTGTTTTACTCTCAAGATTGCAATTTTCATTTTATTTAAATCTTTTTTTTTTCCACAAAAAGTGCTTTTCTCCCAGCAGCTGCATGTTATACAGTTGCACATTTACAATGGAAGTTGGTCACAAGCTGTCTGTGTTCTACAACTGTTTTATGGGAAAGTATAAGAGCACTTGGAGAGCGCAGACCTCTAATAATAATATGCAAATGTGGCAGTGAAGCCAATATATACTGTATGTCTGGACATATTTCCAAAAGACAAAGTCCCATTTGGATATAAGTAAGAGATAATTAGTTGCATGCTGTGTGTGTATTTATGCTTCTATGACCACACCTTAGTTTGTGTTACGTGATACACTCCTCAGCAACTGTTTTCTCTATGGAGTTTGAGTAACTACGTGTGCCAGTGACTCCAGAGGGTTACTGACTGAATGTGGACTATGATATGGAGTCATTGTATTTCAATGCCTGAATTTTACTACCATCTACTAGATTTCAAGATGCTCGGCATTACTTCTGCAAAGGCCAAAATGTCCGATCTCGCAATGTTAATGAAAGTGAAAAATAACTTCACCCTTCTATCAAGTTTCATGAAAATTGGGCCAGTAGTTTGATATAATCCTGCTGAAAACAGACAAACAAACCAACAAACCAGAACCTGGAGCAAATAACTAGGGGGAGAAAACGTAATAAAATTGGCTTTTCTGGACAGTTAACATGCATCAAGATTCTGCCAGTGTGTTGGATTTTATACAGAAAACAATAGCTTTTGACTTGACGAGCGAGTGACTCATATCCCATGGAAATGACCAGCTGACAGTTTTCGGCTGTTTTGGGTCAAGCAAAGGTAAAGTTAGCTCACTTTGAACAAGGTTTGAACACTACTGTAGCACCTGCATCACAGTTATCATGGACCCCCCGCCCCCCACCCCCCTTTTATTCCAAGACACAAGGGCAATGATTTTTTTGTACCACTTTCTTACTTTTCTACTTTTACTGAAGTTGTTACATCAGCACTCCCACACATCACAATTTCAAAATTCACCCCTGAGCATCTGTATCCAAAGATGTATACATAATCATCCAGAGATTGTTACATCAGAGCCTCAGAGCTGACAGCAGAGTTCAGTCAGTGCACATATAGTGTGGCTTCACCACCACACTACCCGTGCTGCTCATTAATCGATGGTAAAATGTCTCACTCCCTCCCACTGATTACATCTACTGAGTTAATGAGCCCCACACTGAACATCCTCCCTCCCTCACTATATATCTCTATGTCTCATAAAGGCACTCTTCAGTTTCAGTTGAAGTGGCACTGATCCCACTTTAGGAAAATATTAGAGACTTTCTTTTCCAGAAACACCGTGGTTATTCATCATGTCAGTGGGAGGACAGTCTACCAATTATCAGAAACTACTGTTCCAGCACAGTGCTGTGAGTATGCTTTGCTGATTGTTTCAGACTGCTAATTGATTGCACTCTGTGTCACTCTTGTCAGATGAAAGAGTGGCCTCTGAAAAGATTATCAAGATGCTACACTAAGCAAGATTTCTACGCAAAAATACACCTGTCACACCATCTTAAAATGAAGTGCTTAAATGAAGTCTTATCCTTGCAAAATAGAAATGTTGTTTTACACTTTTGACCCATATGATTTAATGGTATGAAATCTGTGTTGAAATCTGGTCACAAACAGGAAGTGATGAAATAAACCTGGCAAATAGCATTTTCGTACTATCTTGCTTAGCTGGTTTCATACAGCTCTAATACTTGACAATTGGTGGCGGAAATGTACCTGCAAACAAAGAAATGCTCCCAGATAGACAGTGAGGAAGAAGATTGCTACCAAGCAAACATGAATGTAAACAATGCATGATTCAAAATGTTCTAAAAATTGGTAATGAATGCTGAATGCAAACAAAAGTGACAAAAAAGTGACACCATCAAGGCTTAAGGGGACTATGGTGGAGACTAGAAAGGAGAAAATCAGCCTCCTTAGGTTCCCCTGGGTTCACATCAGCTTGGACTTGATCTGGACTCACCACAGCGACACCATCAGACTTCTTCCTCTTCAAGCTGAGGAGGCTCAACATGGACTCCAAGATACTCTGCAGTTTCTACAGGTTCACAACTGAGCATATCCTGACTGGCTGGATCACCGCCTGCTATGGCAGCTGCACCGCCCTCAATTGTGAGGCATTACAGAAGGTGGTGAAAACTGCTTAGCGTATCACAAAGCTGCCATCCATGGAGGACCTCTACACCCAGTGGTGTGGGAAAACGGCCAACAGGATGATCACAGACCCCAATCACCCCAACCACAAACTGCTCTGTCTGATACCATCCGGCAGGCAGGACCACATCACCAGGTTCAGGGACAGCTTCATCCCACAGGCCACAAGACTGTTGAACTCTCGAGCTCTCAAGCTCTCTAATGTCACTTTACTTGTACCATACTGGTCCTCTTCCACTTTATTTTAGTTTTGTTTACAAGCTGTTGAACTATCACAGTATATGTATTTATGTGTATTACTTAAGTGCATCCTTAATGTCCATAGTCGGTTCTCATTAAGCACATACATTTACAGCTTTACTGTACAACCTGCGCTATTTTATGTCTCAGATTCTCTTTTCCTCATTTCTCATTTACTTTTACAATTTTTCTTTTTACACATATTCCATGAGCATTGTTGGAGGGAGCCTGAGAACAAGAATTTCTTTCCCAAAAAGTGCTTCAATGTAGTTTTTCTGCATATGAACAACAAAGAACTTGACACATGATTAATATTACCAACAGAAAACAGGTGTGAATAAATGGGTTTTTGTGACATTAAAGGAAGAACAATCTTCCTGTTGAATCACCAAAGGTCCCTTTCTGTACACAGTATGTTGCAGACATTGCTTAATAGCTGCCTTAATACTCTGGCGATGATAAGGCCTGTGTGCTGAATCCAGAGCATCCATTCATCTCAACTTAACTCCATCGGACTCCATTCATTATCCTGCACAGATAACCCAGCCGCAAGAAAAGGCAGAGTCAGCGGCCGACACACTCTCTGAGATACACCAAATCAGTCTCTCTCTCTTCCTGTCTCTCTCTCTGATACAACAGAATAAGTCTGTGGTCTACTTTAGTGCAGAGTTTTCACTTTCCATAAACTATTTGGGTCTGGTCACAGTTCTTGCTTTTCAGATTTTCCGCATCAGATCAGTATATGCTTTGCTCAGACACGCTGAAGAGAAATGTGGCATCTAGTGAGCCAAATTAACACAATATCCACAGCATTCTCATGTAAATATACATATTTGCCTCTCATTATTATTACAATCGACATCAAGTGAAGGCTTTTACAGTCCATTTGCCCTGTGAACATTTCTCAGAACCAGGAACCAATCCAACCAGGAAGGGGTGGTCAGATCATTTACTAAAGATCATAAAGACATGCAGTAAAGGAGGGGGAGGCGGTATTATGAAGCTTAGTGCCTCCTGCCGTGCAATGTAAACATAGACCAAAGTTTCAAGAAATGTTCATAAATAAAAATAATTATAATAATCACTGATGTTGTTTTTTTACATTACATTTACATTTGCTCCCTAGCCAACCTAGGTAGCAGTTAGTTTCACCCACTGTCATTTTACTCATCCAACCACATTATTTATGCAACCCGCGCAGAACTGTAGTCAAGAGTGAGAAAGACATATGAGGGAAAAATTGACAAATGTACAAATGAAATGCTGAAAAGTATAGAACTAAAGCACAGCTGTAGCAAAATTAATGGCCATGAATCCACTCATCACATCTGCACTTCCGAGCCGATGGAATCTTTCCACACTCCATGATCTTTGATCTAAAACTGCCCTTTGGGCAAAATTTCAACTCTACACACAAACACATTCAGTTCCCAGGGAGATGAACCATTTCGGCTGTTGTGAATGTTGTAGCAATAATAATGCCATGCATATGTTTAAGCTTTAAAGACGTTTGCAAGAGCCAGTACTACTCTTAAATGCTGCATACATGCCTAAAGACCTTTGAAATGCAGATACATTTGAAATACTTCTTTAGATATTTAGATAATGATGGCTGGTTGTTCCATTCTGGATCTGGTTCTTGGTTGGCAAAACAACTGAGCTCACTAAGACCAGAGTTCAGACATCAACAAATCTGTTATTCAGCCCTCCTCGCTCCTTTTATTATTAGCAAATAACAATGTAGAAAAGAGTTAGGACAACCATCACTGGCAGCAGATTATATCAACTCTGGGAATTCATGTTAAAATGAAACCTGTCTGGTTGATGTGCTCTCTGCAAGCTGGTGTCTATGCTGAAGAAAAGACTGTGCGTGGGATACTGCAAACATCATTCTACATTGTGCTTTTGTTGTCCGACAAGAAGTGACTCCATCAAAACAACAATCTAGTTGATTTTTTCATAACAGTTCCAGAAGAATCTCAATTGAATTTATAGTATATATTTTGTTGAAGCTTATCAATTTAATATATATTTCTGCAGTGGACCTCCATTTGGAGATTTCAGCTGTAGCTCTGAGCTTTACTTATTTATAGCTTGGTAATAGTAACGCTAGATGCAATTATACCACGGTCTGTGTGCATAAGAAGGCACAGAAGTTAACACTGTGATAATAATAGACAATAGACAAACATAAAATAGATGTTAATGCAATGTTGCAGTTTATCTAGTCTGGCCTACATTCTGGCATCCCCATTGTCCATTAATTCCTGATCACAGATATCAGATTTGATAAAATGCTATCAAACCCCAAATCTATCCTATGTCACTGATCACAGGACATTTTTCTAATGTGAATTCAAACAATATGTGTGAATTTGTGTAAACATAGAGTCCATTCGAATAAAACGTTACACGACTATATCTTCTATGCCTATGCATATGTCTCTATGCTGAGGACATCATGGGGTGCAAGACAAATGAATATATAAAATCACTCCATGTGTTGTAATTTGATTGTCCTCACTCTGATTAAGATTGTTCTCGTGCTAAGGGAGTCTCTCCTGCAGATGTCAAAGCTGAAGTCACTGAAAAAGAACACATGCAAAATGTAGAGCTGAGTGAACAAGCAGTAAGTAGCAGAGCTGACCTGCAGTATGAGAAGCTGTGAACTCACTGCATGTCCATCTGTCAGTCTGCCTGAGTTACCCAGCTACAAACAGACTTCATCTTTCCAGTGAGCCTCTTCAGTTAAGCCAGTTTGATGAGGGGGCTAAGCGTCAGGTCAGGCTGCTCAGGACAAGTCATCACCACCCAGCTTAGGAGAGGGAGAACTTGAGCCACTCTGTGTAATGCTCGGAAAAAAGTCCTTTTTAGATTCACTGGTGACCTATCATACACTCATACACACACACAAACACACACACAGACACACATATTAGACCAGTATGTCTCTGCTGCATGTCTCTCTTTCTGTCATATGAGAATCCAGATGTGTCCAATCACTTAACAGCGTGAACAGTGTTACCTAAAGGGAAGGGCAGACACTCATCACTACTTGTGCAACTATTTCTACTGTAACCTACTATTACTGTTACTACCACTA
Source organism: Chaetodon trifasciatus (assembly GCA_037975065.1). Classification (NCBI taxonomy): domain Eukaryota; kingdom Metazoa; phylum Chordata; class Actinopteri; order Chaetodontiformes; family Chaetodontidae; genus Chaetodon; species Chaetodon trifasciatus. The sequence goes on along the minus strand of JBBMOE010000026.1, from coordinate 4,137,980 downwards.
CTACTGTCCCTAATAGCCTGAAATCTCTCATTACAATCAGTTCAGGGATCTAGAGGCCAGTGGTTTCTAATCCCTTTGGCTCATGACTAGTGTTAATTGGACCAGTGAGTTTCAGTACCAATACCAATACATTAATACCATACTTTTTTTTTTCTCCATTTGCCAAATCAGAAACTATCTGACTTAAAATGGGTCAAAATAGGCAAGTTTAATTTTCAAGTTTATAGTCTTGGTCTCAACTCAAAAAAGCAATGTCAAGAAAAGTGCCATTTCATTATAAATCTGGCCATGCTAGCAGCTCTGTTAGGCTGTAGAACAGTGGTGCCCTGAGCTAGTTAACGTGCTGGTGTTTAAGAGGTATAAAATTTAGAAAGTTATCAGTTTAAGTTTAGAAGGTTAGCACCATAGCATTTAAAATTAACATTAAACACAAAATACAGCTGAGGCTAATGGAAATCCCACTAGTTTTCCAGGTATTTTCTTATGAACCAAAGTTTTGGTCAAACATGATGGTGCTGAATGGCAAGTGAGGGGATCACTTGAGTTATAACAAATGACTCTAAGAGGGACAAGAATGTCGGTGCCAGATTTCCAATCCATGAAAGGTTCATTGTACAGGATGTAGTGGGATCTAGAGGTGAGTTAGCAGATTGCAACCAACTGAATACACCTCGTCAGTGTTTGGTTTGTCCATTCTGGGCTACTGTATAAACATGGCAGGACAATATGGTGGAGTTCAGGGAAGAAGACCCACTCTCTATGTAGATAAGAAGGGTTCATTCTGAAGTAACAGAAACATGATTCATATTTTCACATGGTTGAACACTAACAAAAACATAATTATTGATTATTTTCCATTGCTGCCAATCTTACACACTGCAACTTTAAATAGTTTTTGAGACATGTCACTCAGTGTCCCAAATGTCAACCTCAAGGTGATGTGCTACAGGGAAAGTTGGGGGATTTGTAAGGGTTTATCTTCTGGGAATCATGAATGTCTGTACCAAATACCACATTCCATTCAGTAGATGTGGAGACCAAAGTCATGAGTCAACCAACTGACAAACATACTGACACTGCCATCCATAGAGCCACTTTAAGTGAATGTGTCCTTGCTTCTTGATTCCAGTTTGCTCATTGTTTTCCATGTTTTATGGCCTAGGAAGAGGCTCAGCGTCTTAAGTCTAATTGACTGTTGTTTTATGTGAAAGCACAGCTTGTATCACTCTAAAATAAGGCTTGATTTTATTTCCAAGCAAAGAGATACTGCTGTGTTTATGAGACAAACAAAAATCAGTGAGGAGAGGTGGGAGGAGAAGGGAACAAGACAAGAGAGAAAAAGAAGGCAAATGAAAAGAATAGAGTGGGAAAGAGAATAGAGTAAGGTTATTAAGGAGTTATTCTACTCCTTCACCTTGAGGGAATTTCTTCAATTTTGGCACAAAAACTCACGTGGACTCAAGGATGAAGTGATTCGTTTTTGGTGGTCAAAGGACACTGTGACCTCACAAATCATGTTTTAGGCCATAATTCAAAAATTCATACATTTATTATGACATAATTTCACACAAATATTTCATACAATAAACTGATGAAGGGATAACATTTTATAACCAAAGGTCAAAGGTCAGCTCCACTGTGACATCACAATGTTTTGTGAAAACACTTTTCTGGCTATTAGTCAACACCATAACTCAGAACAGAAGGGGGGATTGTGAGAATATTTCACATTTGGTGACTATTCTTGGGTGTCCACCTTGAAACTGTGCTGATTGTATAGATCTTCTGTGCTGCTGGGTTCAAGACGTGTGTGAAGTATCCAAGTTTTAGAATTTGTAGCTCTGCAGCAGCATCCACGTTACAAGCATTGCAGTCCACCACAGGCTCACTGGTTCTGCTGAGCCCTTGTAGTTTTTTTTTTTTTTATTATTATTATTTCTTATAAAGATTATGCTGAATTCGTATCAGCAGACAAAGAAATTGGAGAGAGTAAGCCTTGTTGATTTAACCAATGTTTGGATGAGATAAGTTTGTTTCAATTTGTAGAGTAATGGCTATGGTGAATTTTTTTTATTTGTATTTTTGTACACAAAATGTGTCAATTGAATGCTCTCATTATGCCAATTACACACCTATCCCCAAGCCAGGTGTGTAATTGGCATAATGATATGCTAAAGACAAAGATAGTACACACCTCTCACATGAAGCATTGGAGGCGACAGTGGCATTAACCAGAAATGCAATAAAGAAAGCCTATGTGGAAAGCAGCTCACTCCAGTACACTTAGTTAATGGACATCAGTGTGTGCGTGTGTGTGTGTGAGAGAGAGTGTGTGTGTGTGAATGTGTTTGCATGTGTGTGTTCTGCTAGCAAGTCCTTCATCTTGGCCATGGCTCTTATTGACTGTATTGGAGGCCGTAAATCACTGTGTGTGTGTGTGTGTGTGTGTGTGTGTGTGTGTTTGCGTGTGTGTGTGTGTGTGTGTGTGTGTGTGTGTGTGTGTGCGTGTGTGTGTCTTCGTGTACAACCCGATGCTTCTCTGGATGTGAGCAGCAGAGCACACAGCAATCTTGGGTCAGGGAGGCAACAGAGCGAGCAGTGTGTGTGTGTGTGTGTGTGTGTGTGTGTGTGTGTGAGAGAGAGAGAGAGAGAGAGAGAGAGATAACCGTGACAACAGTAGCCAAAGTGGTAGATGGGCCATTGGACAAGATGTACCTGACTGTCTGTCTGCTTCACACCTTCTTCACACAGTGATGTAAATGCTTTACACACCAGTACACACTTCAGTCACAAAGACATGAAGCGTGCACACACACACACACACACACACACACACACACACACACACACACTCATCAATACAACAGTGTTCTTCTTTACTTCATGTGACTTCCTTAACCCCTACTTAGCAAATCTCTCCATCTTTTTATCCATCTCTCTACTGGGATGATGGTTGGTCAAGTGCAGATGGTGGTGAACTGTATCTGACGTTAACTGCTCGCTATTAACATTTTCCAGAGTGCTACTAGAGTGAGCAATCAAACAGAGCAGTCAAGCAGATACACTGTGGGCAGCCATCATATGTGCACACACACTGACACATACAGACAAAGATCCAGTCATAGACAAAGCCATCTATGACACCACTGGGAAACAACAGTGTTGACATTTCAGACTCGAAAATTGCTGCATGTCCATGCGGGGTGCAGAAAGGTCTGGAAATAAACTGCATTAACAATTACTATTACTGAGTTATAGAGATGTCACAGTCAAAGGCCCAAATTCTGATATTAATCCATTCAAAGGAGGAATGACAGTTTCAGGTGATCATTTGCTTTACAACAGCATTGCAAAGAGGCACAACATTTGCTAAGGCTCTATGACATGTGGTGCACATCACACTGTGCTAAATGAGCCTTCTCTTTGTATCTTTTATAGATAAATAAAGCTGATATATTCAATTGTCTTAAATTTTTGGTCGGATATTCTCTGCATTTTCCTGAACGTTGTGTTCTTGATGAACTCTAGCAGAAGGATACGTGCTGGCAGTCACATGTAGGTCTGTTGCCAGGCCACCAATAGTCCTCTGGGCCTTAAACCACTATTGTCTTCTAAACAACCTAACATGTTCCATGTTCCTGAAAAATGAACATGAACGTGGCCACGGTTGCTTTTGAGTTAGTCCCACCTACACTGTCCTGGTGCTGTAAATAATGCACCAAATCATTGCTTTTTATTGTCTCCAGGCAGTGCATAAAGCATCCCCATATTGTATGTATGTCTTGTGTATTGTGTATTGTGTATGCTATATGCTATATATGTAGCCTAACAGTAACATATGTCATGGGCAGGAAGCCTTTGAGCCTATTCAGCAAATGCTCCAGATTTTTCCAATGATGAACAATATAGTATTTTGTCTGTATAAGAAGAAGACAGACCAGTTTATCTTATTTTTGGATAATTTCATTCAATCAAGATCAAATCAAACAGACCAAAGATGCAAAGATATAGGCAGATAAGTCATGTTAATGTTTATTGTCTATAGTATTTTCTTCCAATATATTCACATCTCCCAGTACTAGAAATACAAAGTCTGATTTTTATTAATTTGCGAGTGGGTGCAACGTACCTGTGCATGACCCATTTCAGCCTAGTATCGTCTGACATTGGGCATATCAATCTTAAATATCTTTCTGAGACGCCAACATAGTCTCAGTCATAGTCTCTCAACAAGTCTTGACTTGTCTATCCATAATCAACTGATGGCTGGTTGGATTTTTGGATCCACCCTGTTCTTCTGCTGAGTTCTTCAAATCAAACAGGAGCACAGAATGCATGACCGTCTGAGCACAACAGCATTTTCCTTACAAAATGGCATCACATCTGGATCTCTATTTCAAGCTTGTAATAGACAGAAACAAAACAGATATGTATCCATGGTAATATGTCACATTTGTTACTCACGGCTAATGAGCAGGAGGGGATCTGGCGTTTGAAATGGCCTGAAAAAAAGGAAAAAAGACAGAAAGCAGAGATGAGGGGATTGTGGACTACCTGCATTATTTAGTACAGTGAAAATTCTTTTTGTCCAAGCATGTGAAGTGGCTTCTCTAGGAGCTTGGAAAGAGTCAGAGAGGGAGCAAGCTGGGAAGAGGGGGGATGAATAATATTTCACCAAGTCTCTCCCCTCTCTTCCCCTGAGATGGAAGCTTTTGTATCACCTCTCACAATACTTCACTTATTGATCTCCCTCAGAAAATAGCACAGATAAAGACTGAGAGTACGCCAGTGAATCCTCAACATCCTGCAGATGGACAGAGTGAGTAGTCGGTGTGTGTATGTGTGAGAGAGAGTGCATGTGTGTGAGAGCAACTAATATATACAGACTCAAAGACGGAAAAGAGAAAAATGTATGATGGGGGAAGATAATGGAAAAGAAGTGAGGGGAGCTCAGAGCTAGCTATGAAATGGTTTCAAATAGTGTCGAGCTTGGTCCTGAAAAATTAGACGCAGCATGTTCTTCATTCATTTCAGGGGTAGCTTTTAGTACGTCATCTATTATTATGCTACTTATTGTATTTTCTTTGTCATGCTGAAAATTAGCAGTTTTTCTTCCTTTGAAAATGAAACCTTTCCTTCAGAAGCATTTCAGGAGACAATAGGTAAAGTACTTTTACTAAACTCAACAGCAATGGAAAAGTACAAATTGTTCAGATTTTTTGCCCCTATTAGCAAAATGATATCATTATGACCCCAAACCACTGTAGGACTGTTGCAAAAACGAGTCAGTTGGCTCGGGTTGAAAAAACACGACGAAGCTTGTGGCTCTGAGAGGCTGCACTAGGCCAGATACTAACATCAGTATGCCAAATCAGACTCATCTATCAAGTTTTGTTTGACTCCTCCTAATCTTTGTAGCTCTCTTGCCTGTGTAATGTTTTAACAGGTCTAAGAGTCTACAGCAACACTAGCAACTGTGTGAAGCACAGCAGTGCATGATCCCTGCATCTGGCTGATAATCACATGCTGATGGTTTTAGTATTACAAAAAGCAAACACAATGGCATAAAAGCGTCAGGATGAAAAAAAAAAAGAAGAAAAAAAAAACTTAAGCTATAGTAATCTCAAGTCAAAAGTCACAGTAATGACACAGCTGTACATTTTTCTCACAAAGCTTCCAATGGCATTAATGAGCAAAGAGCACTGATGGTTAACTTAACAATACAATGACACAGGTTATTGTTAATAACTTAAGTAATTAACATTATTTATAGGTGCCACAAACCTGCTGATTTGGCCTAGAAGCTGATTTAAAAAGTATAAAATTGATTTAATTAATGTTAATAATATAATTTGGGATAATTAGCTTGCCCATATGGAAAACTTGGACTGTGTGTAATAGTGTAACCAAATGAATCACAACTCTGCCCTGTGATTGGATGAAATAATACATGAACACACTTTTGACAGCCATGCAGCTATCATATTGTTGTAATAAAACATATACCATATTGTTGTAATAAAACGTAATAAAACATCAGCACATTCTCATCAGTCACCATGACTGTTACAGCAGTAAGACGACCAGCTGATCCCAGTGCTGTGCTGGAAAACTGATCTAATTAGCTATGTAAATAGCGGCTGATGTTTGTCAGGCTCTTGTAGAAGAAGAAGTCTCTCATTTTCTTCTAGGTCCGGCAGTCCTTTACACTGTATATCATATTTTAAAGCTGGTTATTTGTCAAAATGTAGATGGAAGGTGATCAAGCACAAGCAGCAAATTAAGTTAAAAGACAAAATAATGGGGTTGGGACAGTAACTTGTTGCTGAAATGTACAAGGTCAGTAATGTAAAGGGAGGTGGTTTAGGTGGATTGTGGGTGCATGAAGTGCAGGATGGAGACCAGTGTTTGTATTCTGCATATGGTTAGACAACATAAACACTCTGGTTTGGGGAAAGATTGTTATTTTGCTTGAATATTAAAAAAGTAAACACATACTTTCTTGTGCTTGAACTCAGTTTGCCCTTTTCCAAAATTTAAACAAACCCACAAGCTTCCTCTAACCTTAACCAAGTGCAAGTTTAATCCAGGAGTCATTTTGATTTTTAAAACATATTTGCTGTTGGAAATTAGTATGTGAAAGTAATTTTAGTAAGTAAGTTCTAAGAGATAGGCTGGCTGGTTTTGCAGATTTTGGACACCACCCAAAGTACTGGAGAAAATAAAAGTTGGACCTGATCACCTGATGATGGTACTGCATGAAAAGTCAGGGAATCACCAACATTATTACAATTCTGGACCATCCATCTATTAGCTGTTGGCTCAATTCAGTCAGGGAGAATAGTGGACTGTCAAACCAACAGTGTAATCCCTCAAGCATCAATGCTAGCATGGCTACAAACAATCTGAATAAGTGGAAGGTTTCCCGTCTTTGAATAAGGCACATTTGTTCCAAACAGTGCAGATGTCCAGTATTCCTTATTGTACTTCCTATTGTACTTCAATACTTTCAACACTCTCTTCCCCCTTACAGAAATGGCAATTATTCAATTAAAGAGAAGTAAAAATTGATCTGTATTAATGTTAAACATGTGTGGGCTTTTCCTGAATAGAGCCATAGAGGTCATGCTGTTCTGTTTCAGAGGCACTGCTCCAGTGCATTGGGAATTACGTAGGGAAAAAAAGAGTGGTGGAGTGAAGGCCTTGTTATTTATTGATTTCTCAAGTGCAGAAAATGCCCTCAGTACTACTTTAAAAACAAGGTACATTCGGAAAGAGAGAGGCATGCACAGAGAGAAGGTGCAGATTCTGAAAATAAAGGTAGGTTCAAAGTTAAAGATTAGGAATGCGAGCGGGGGGGCACTCACCCCAATAGAGGATCCCTTGTTCATGTCATTGCTCCATCTCTTGTTCATTTTTAATGGTAAAACTAAATAGAGTGAAGCTCGCTCTGACAACCAAAAATTGTTATGTAATTCTTAATGTGCCAATTAAGAACACCACTGTGGAGGTATACATGTTCCTGTCTAACCCTGCAGGGCATTTGTACATCTATGCTGAATGGCTATCTCAAAAATATCAGTATTGCAATTCTGAAAATGCCTAGTAAAAATTAATAAATAAACGGGGAGAGGGCATGTGGGTGAAGACGCCTGCTTTCAAGTTGGAGAAGAGATGATGGACCAAATAAAATGGGTTTCCTTGTGGCTTAACCTGTGAATCTTCCATGTCTATTTTTTTTCCTTTTGCTTTTCTTCTTTTTCTTCCTCCATAGCAACAATCTTGATTATTAATTTTTACTCTTAAAGACTGTGATTTGAATTAAGATTGAGTCTGAGTGGGCTCACTTGCGTGGATTTCAAACCTATTGTATTTTCTAAAAAAAAAAAACACTAGCGAGGCATATAGAAATTGGGCTTGAAAATATTTCACCATTAACAAGAAAAACAAGCAGTCAGATGATGACACGGGTTATAAAGATTAATGCTGTTAGAAAAGAAAGTGACGCTTATACCTAAAAGATCATTTCTGACGAATTACACAGCACTATCCTTCCCACTAAGGACTGACTTAGGCCAACAAGAATATTAACAAAGGTTTGGATCAGTGTGTTAACATAGACTTTGACCATTCCCCTGTTTCACAGTCTCACCTAGCAGCACAACATCAATCAAACTCCTTTGCTTCGTCATATTTACAGAGCACGGATGAGCCTTCCATGCTCCCACAGGTCAGTGTGTGGAACAGCAGTGGAATTTGTCATGGAATGAAAAAAAAAAGCAAAAAAACAGTAATAAATAGGGCTCCCCAGATTCGTTCATGTACCACAATCAGACACTATTCAATAACCTGTGGATACTATTACTGGCTGTCTGCAGAATTTCGCAACACTCACTACTGCTGTTTGGTTGACTGTTCATTTAATTATTTCTTCTACTGTCAGGGTACTACATACAGATATGTTTGTAGTTGCTATACTTGCACCTTCCTCGTTGTTTTTAAATGTTACGAAGGCTATGATCAGTACATTTATATATTTATTTTGTTTGCTAGAATAAAATGTTCAGTATGTTACAAAATGATCATAATAACGTTTGTGTTTGGGGTCAACTCAACACAAATTCCCTTAGAGACCTTATGAACAAACTTACTAAACTAAACAGCAACAGAAATTCAGACGGACTAATCTGAGATTTGTGAGGGATAGTGTTCTGTAAAAAGTAAAAACACCAAACACAGACATAGAGCATATGAAAACAAATAAATAAATAAACATGTTTTACAGCTGGGGTCTTTGAGCCAGCAAACGCAAACAGTAAACAATTTTTATAAAGTTAGGATAAGTCATTAAGCATCACGCTGAAAAAATGTTATGTGAGCAATATTAAAATCTTTAATTTCACTGGGAAAATGTAAACCTTCAGCAGAACATGATGCAACACACACACACACACACACGCACACACACACACACACACACACACACACACACACACACACACACACACACAATGTGCCCGAAAAGACCTGCCCACTGAACCACGAGCTCGACCTGATTCACAGTCCATGTAACCGTGAGCTGTTGACTCTTGCTAACTCTATCAAGGGAGGAAAGGGAAGTGGCCCTTCATGGTGAACATGTAGTGAGGGGGTGCGAATGAATGGCGGTGAATGAAGTCAGTGGGGGTTTGGCTCATCAGGTACAAGCACTTACACTCATTAATTTCAACAGCATGAAGTTCCTTCAAAACAACAGTTACTCATTCTTCATCCTGCCACAGTCTGAACATGCCTGCAGGGCTGTATGTTAACTTCTTTTTTTGTCACACTTTTGCCACAGAGATTAAAAGTCTTGTAGTACAAATTGTTGCATGAGTATAGAACATCTGTTGCCATTTCTAAAAACAACCCCAATTAGTGCAGCTCATCACTTAAACAGGCTTGTGACTGGTAAAGGACATCAATATTGCATTCAGAGCACCATCCAAAGCTTAACAAGAAATGTTTTCTGACATAATGGTAAATTACGGGGATATAGATCTCTTGATATACAAAACATCTGTATAATACAATTCAATTTACAAGCCGAAATAGCTCAGTTGGGAGAGCGTTAGATTGAAGATCTAAATGTCCCTGGTTTGATCCCGGGTTTCGGCAGAGTGGGGTTATACTTTTAGGTGGCACGGTGGAACATGTGGTAACACTGTCGCCTCACAGCTAGAAGGTCCTGGTTCGAATCCCGCTGTAGGCGCTGGTGGCGTGTCCTCCACCATGCCTTCGGTGCCTGCTGCTCAAGGAGAGGGGCCTTTCTGGGTGGAGTTTGCATGTTCTCCCTATGTTCACCTGGGGTTTCCTCCTTAAATAACCCCCACTAAAAACATGCAAGAAGATCACCACCTGACCAATGGTGATGAAAAGGATGGGTCCCTGTGCACTGCCATCAGCTGGCAGCCCACCGCTCCCGGTCTGCCGCGGAGGAACGACGGACCAAGATGGGTCAAATGCGGAGAACTAATTTCACAAAATGCACGGTGTGTGCATGTAGTTTGTGCATGTAATGTGTGATAAATAAAGTACAGTTTCTTCTTTCAAATGAGTGGTACGAATGTTGGTAAATTTCTATTATCATACCTGACAATGTATAATATCATACTGATCATACAATATAAATCTGAAGCAGTGCACAACTAAAAACTAGCCTCTCTATACCAGCAACAAAACAAGAGCTGCTTTTCCTCATCAAAAGTTAGTCAAGGGAAATCACTTTTCCACCCGTTGTTATATAGATACATTTTCCCTCTTGTTTTACCCTTATTTTCACTTGGCAGGGTTTCATTTGTGAAAGCCTCTTTCACACTGAACAAAAAAGCCGCTAACACCCACCAACAGCTGGCTTTTGTCCTCAGTCGGAAGAGAGTACAATTGTTATTCATTCCCAGGTCAAATGCCTCTGAAGTACTCACGGGTATTTATCGGCTCCGATTCTGATCAGCTGCGATGGAAACATGACACCCAGGTCGACACACTAATTTTCATCCTTTTTCCGGTAAAATGAAGTTTGGATGCTGGCGCATAAATTTTGCCTGATGTCAGACAGAACTGTCAACTCTTTACACTCCATTTCCATCTCATCATCATCATCATCATCATCATGTCATAAAAGATATAAAAAAGTTATAATATTGTCACTGTCATCATCAATCTTTTTATACATGGCTCAAAGCACAAGCCACATTCACCAATTGACACACTGATGGCACAGCCCCCAGGAGCAGTTTGGGGTTCAGTATCTTGTCCAAGGACCCTTGACATGCAGACTGGAGGCGCTGGGGAGCCAACCACCGACCTTTCGGTTAGTAGACAACCCATTCTACCTCCTAAGCCACAGCGTCCATACAACAGAAAAGTCATTTTTGCTCAGGAAGGTTCCTATCTAGTGAAATGACCCAGAAGTATCTAAGTGGCAGCCATGATAAGAGCTGTTTGAATTCTCTAAATGTTGAGAAAATGTGCTTCAATGCTTTCTTCCATATCTTTTTTAGTAAAAGACACATTATTACACACATCATTTTGAAAGGAAAGGAGACACAATTGCGGCATACATATAGTGTGTCAAAGCAACCACAGCAACTACACAGTCAACAACAGGGAACTAATGCATGAGGACTACAAGGAGATGAAGAGGAAGAGACAGGATCAGAGATATGACCCACAGCCAGCTCATCATAGTTTTCTTATAATGAAAACACAGTGAGAATACAGACGTCTATTTGTCTGTTGCTGTTAACAGAGACTCCAGTCTACAGTGTGTTCATACACTTCACCGATAAACCACAGAAGTGTAGAGTAACATCAGGCTTCAGGATTCATGATCAAGCAAAGTATGTGGGATGTGCAGTTCACATGTTCACCAGTCCATCTTCAGATCATTGTAGTAGCTTAGTGTAAGTGCAGATTCTCTTAGCACCGAAGTTGTCTTTTTCTAAATTCTGATGAATTTTTCCTCACATTTTCCCTGAACTCATGACGTTTTCCATCAAGGTCAAAGGAACGTGCTTAGGAAAAGACATTGGCCGTAATGTTTTTATTTTAAATCTGTTTGACTGAACCCTTACTATTCGTTAAGAGCCGTGGCTTCCCTGTATCAATATGGTGGCCGTTCCCTCGGATTTCTGGTAATGTCATTCATTGCTCAACCTGTTTTTTCATTGCACGTGCAATATATGACATACTGCACATCCCGGCATTAGAGGACACGTTATAGTAGTATTTTTCTGACACAAATTGTGAATCTGTGCATTCATTCCGTATATATTACAGAAATCTTATCATAAGTCTTTCCAATGGATGCATCTTGGAACTTGCAAGGTGAATGTGTTAAATGTGGTTGACCTTTCATGTGGTTATCCACGCCAACAACTGTAACTCTGAAATAAATACACACACACACACACACACACACACACTTCAGGTAATCTCCATACAGACTGACCATTCTGTATAAGAGACAATGAATTAATAGGTCAGTTAATGACCTAGATCATTGCCTCATGCGGGCAATCACTATCAGCACTACTTTCACTGAATGAATTGATCAAATTGCTGAGCTCATGTGCTTTGAGAAGAAGTCGGCTCAATGAAAGGATGAAACAAAGACAATTTCACATCACTTTTAAATAAATCACTATTCTTAACATTTACAGTTTCTTCTCACAATAATGAGTGCTGAGTACTCTGTTGCTCTAGCCTGCTGTGGGATGTCTGTGTTCACATAACTGCTAAAAAATGGTAAGCAATTTAGTCATCAGATTTGATATTTCATTCATGTCACTCAAAGCTACTGAAAAGTAAGAATTAAACAGCTGAGGCCATATTCATAAACATTCTGAGAGTCCCTTGGAGAGCTCCGAACTTAGCCAAAGAAATTCTAGAAAGGACTCAGAGTTTAGGAGTGATTTAGGAAAATTCTCAGAGATTGCTCTGACCCTGTGGCTTGTTATGATGCATACATTTAAAAGCTCTGATTGGCTGATAAACAGACATGGCATTCTTAGTGATAAGGGACAGTGAACTGGATAGGCCTGATCATAGTTCTTAGTTTCTATTAAGACATGGTTTAATTACGAATACTGCATACTTTAAAAATAGCCTAGCCTAATAGTGATCAATCTGATATTAACAGGGGAAAAATGGCTCAGCTTTCATCAATTTCTGTGATTGTTGCCCAGTTTATATAAGTGGCCGCATTCATTGACATAACTGATGATATCCCATCAATTACACCAACAATAGCGGGGAAGCCAATGTTCATGAATGCCCTTTTGTGAGTCTGCAAGGTGGGGACATCCAGTGGAGATGAGATGAACTGAGGCTGTGAAAGCGCTGTAATTGTTTCAAGTCATCATTGCTGTACTGCTGCATCTTTCCAGGTGACAAATATCTTAGTGATGTCCTCACTTTTATTCCTAGCATTACAGCATTACTGCATTGGGTGGGAGATGTCAGCACATCTCAAATGAGATCGACTGCAAACATTATTCCTGCACCATCTAATCTGCGGTGTTTGTTTAACTCACTGTCATTCAGAATTTGGAGAATGCTTCTCTTATGTTTTTTTTTTTTTTTCCACAATGTTTTCCTCTGCTTAAGAAACGCATCTTAAAAGTCCTCCTCCTTACTCCTAAAAGTTTTTCACCATCGGGCTAAGGCGCTTTGTGAATGATCTAATCTTAACTGTGAGGGGAAATTCTTAGAAAACTTCATAATTCTTTGAATTTTCTGAGAATTGTGTCATTAAGGGAAACTCTTGTACTTGGGATCTTGAAGACATCTCTGATAACCGTCTGTCTGAGGTTTGTATGAGTGCTCTCACTTCAGTTTGGGTCGCTGTGAATATGATGAATTCATGTTTTAGTGAGATGACATTCCATGTTTGAACACTTTACAAAGATTATTTTAGTAGTTTTAGCCATATTTTATTTCAGTTATTATAACATTGTAGTCACCACAGTAATTTCTGAGATCTGGGGACACAGCAACAACCAAGTCAGAGGGGGCAAACACGATGAGGGTTAGACTAGTTGTAAACAAGCCAAGACTTGAATCAGATTATTTTAAGAAATGTATTTGGAGGTAGGACGCCTGAAAAAAAGCAATCACAATTCATACAATCACTCAGGCTTTTGTCAATGGCATGCTCAAGTAAATCCAATTTGCTTTAAGCATATGAACAAACACGCTTTTACACGTTTTTTAACCTGCTTTAAATGATACTTTGGCCACTTGGAGGTGGCTTAACATGCTGCACAAAAAACAGACATATTCCCACCTCAACCTGATGACAGAACAACATAGCATTCAGTCGTGTTTCTGGCCACTGAGTGAATGTATTCACAAAATTCACCCTCCTTTTAGCTATTCTGGTCTCCTGCTGCTAGCTGCTAAAAGCTGCACCACTTTCATGAGACCTGTGTGGCTTAAACAAGACAGAGTGTGAGCTGTAAAAACCAGAACAATGAGCTGAAAGATGTTGAAACACTGCAGATCTAAGTCAGTGGCTAAGATCTAAGTCTGCCTTTTGTCTTAAGGGACCCCTTTGCTGTAATTTAGTAAATGACAACTTCTGACTTACTGACATTTTTGATGGGTGTGTCATTGATATCCACTGCATAACAGTGATAGTACAGCACAATAACTGCGGAAGTTTGGATGGATTTGGATTTTGAGCAGATTATTTCCTGAGAATGTTGCATCAGAAATGAGTTTTCCTGATATTTTTAATATATATTTTTTAATTTCTAACGATCACACATGTAATTAATAGGTTTCTGTTTTCTTGTGCCTGACACTTGGCCATTGTTCCGTTAGCTCTGTGGTTGTTTCAGTCACATACTTTTCTAATCTTCTTTCTAATTTCTAAGGATAAGGTTGACAAGAGTGAAGGCTCTGTGAATACAGCTTGTGTTCAGGTCTTCACTATGCAAGTTTATATCTTAAAAAAAACTAAACACTTTTCTTAACAGTAAGGAAGGAAATACTGATATATTGGCCTACTGTATACTTTTAAAAAGGTTTTCTAATGGCTCGTAAAATAAAGAAGGTCTCACAACCCTTTGCCAATCTCTAATGGGGGTCGGGACCCCCAGGTAGATCCTTAATGATCTACTATCTACTATCTACTATCTATGAAGGAGAACTGAAGACGATGATAATTCTTTGAACGTTAGTCAGTACAGGCAAACCCTTTCACACTAACATTTCATCCATTGTCGATATGAAGCATTGATTAGTGTTGCTTCAAAGACTGCCAATTTGTTTTATTAGAGTTGTAAAATATTAAGGGTTGTAATTTAAAGACTGCAGTAAATTAACATTGTAGCTCAAGCCATGTTTAAGATAACAGAACAATGTCTGTCAGTTGACTGGAGGTATTGGGGCATGTTTGTAACAGGAGTTTACCTTGTCCGACATATTCAAAGATGGGTCTTGGTGAGAAATTAAAGCACTGTGCCTTAAGAATCCCAAACACCCATTTTTTTTATACCTAGAAAATAAAGTAGAGTTACTATCTAGCTTTCAGAAACAAGCTTTTGAAAATCCTGAACCTCTCCTTTTAAGATGCACCGATAAAAGGATAACAAGTAACACTCTCGTCACATTTTTATCAGTCGTTGCTACAGCAAGTGAATGTAAAATCAGCAATATAGCCTTGTTGTCATGTTTACCCAACATAATTTACTTCTGAGCATCTCCTTATTAATCAAGCTGAGAACACACAAACACAGATTATACACATAAGTGACACACACACACACACACACACACACACACACACACACACACACACACACACACACACCTCCAATAAAAGACTTTGCTTCTCACACTTCTGCAAAGTCAGACTAAAATGTTTTGTCCATAAATGCCTGGGGACCTGAAGCACTTTACATGTCATATAAAATTTCATATGCTGCCTAAAATCAGTGTAACAGAGGCTATAAAAAGCCTCATTCAATCACAAAGGAACACTGCGTTCCATAATAGCTCACATGGATCAATGCAGGATAAATATATAGATGGTAAGCAGATTTTTTGATATGTAGTGGAAGCTGAATCCAACATACACAGTCTAAGCTGTATTTCATGATTACAGACATTGAGGCATGGTTGAAAGCTCTGGAAAAAAGATTGTAGATCTTGAGTTAAGATGTTTTCGTAAGGCTGCTGTTTCCAAGGTCAAAAAATTATTTCTTTATTCGAAAAGTCTCAACATTGCCCATCTGTTCAAAGACTAAATTGACCAATGTTCACATCCTGTTTTTTTTTACTAACATTCATCTCTTTTAATTTTGATCCTGATGCTTTCTTAACTATAATAGTAATATTTTACAATTATAGTTGATACAAGGAGTTACAGTTGTGGTAACAGTAGTACTGCTGTAGATATCTACCACCCAGGTTTTGATTTACAGTTTCCCATCAGATTATACCCATTGATTGCACCATGACACCTTGACAAATGATGACATGTAAACACATATCATGCTTTAAAGCTGCACTAATAATTTTTTTCATAATAACAGTGGACCAAATTACTACTTGTAATGCGAAAGGGGCCACATATAATGCCTAAAGAGAATTATCAACCTGCAATTCTCTGTAGCTCTGTATAGAATTTTAGCATTGTTCATCGTTTTGGTTTTCCAGCCTGCAACTTTAGTTCATTCTCACTGCTGTCATCAACCTTGTTTCAAACAGCAGACAAATGGAAACAGATAAAGCTACTGCACACCTCCTGCCCAGCAGCAAACGGCACACTGCCAAAATAACAACTGGCTGTTAAACGTGGTTGAGCATTTAGCAGCTAACGACCAAGATATTTTTGTCAGGAGGTGGTGGAGACCAAAACAGAGCTAGACAGAGAGTTCTGTTTAAAGGCAGAATGAGTAGAAATTTCCTAAAAAAAACAATGTGTACATCCATACCAAAATCATTCCTCTCAATCATCACTTGTGACCCACGAGAAGTGTTTGTTGTATCTGCAGAGACCCTGCCCTCCATCTGTGTTTTACCATTCTGCTGTGTTCAGGATGTGTCTCGGTGTCAACTTTTGGGCAGTGGGTGTATCGCCCCCAGCTAATAACATCACAGAGGGTGTGAGGGCGAGACTCTATAGAAACATAGTGACCAGGTGCCAGATTGCATCGGTGGAGCAGTTGAGCTGATAAGGAAGGAAGGAAGGAAACTTTGAATGTCCTGTTTATGAACTGCATTCTGCCTGTAACAAAGTGTCTGACCAACAGACTCATGTAGATGATATAAATCAAATGTTGCTCCATGTCAGATGGATGTGTAAATGGGCAACTGCTTGTAAAATGTTCCTCATATAAACTTTATTAGGTGATGATATGTAAATGTGTTTACGGCTTGTTTCACCATCCCAAATTCGTTAAAGGAATCCATTGATGTGGCTTTATATGCAACTTTAGTAACACAGCCTAGAGTAGGCAGGGAACTACTGCCATGCAATCAATAGCCAAAGTAATCATGTGTACATTCTGTCATTCACTATCAGCAACTTATTTTGTTGCACTGGTATATATCTTTATTTCTGATCAGGCTAATCATTTTTGTGGTGTTGGAGAGTTTGGCTTAACAGCTGCTGCAAGGACAGTCTGCATAACCTGCATGATCTCCTGAAAGCTGTTTCAGAAGGTAGTCAAATTGAAAGATACTATCAGAACAAAATAAGGGCTACGAGCAGCTTTAATGGCAAATGCCCACCTGTCCCCTTCTCACCTTTCTCTTTTCCCTCCCTTCACTTCCCTTCTCATTTCTTTCTCTGGTCCTCTCCTCTCCATTTCCTCGTCTCTGTGAGCAGTGTGGTGACCTGAACCACGCGGTGGTGATTGCCTCTGCAGTTCAATGTGGGGGTCTCATTTCCAAAGCCCCATGACTATTCCTGGAGGTGCAGCTCCACTGTGATTGATGCTTTATAAAACCTTTTTTACAGTTGTGACATTTCAGGGAAAACAAGCAGGGTTTGAACTTTCCATCTGCCGGGTCCACCTGCTCGTACCTCCCTTTTCACTCCCCACAATCTCCCTCACTTACCTATTTGTTCGTTCATCACCTTTAAACTCCCTTTTCCCTCAGTGTTTTCCTCAATCTTTCACCTTCCAGTCTTCTTCCTTTATATTTCTCTCATCCTTTCAGCTCTCCTTCAATTCTCAGGTTTCATAGACATGTAGGAATAGGAAATGGCGAAAAGAGAGAAAGATAGAAACAAATGTGCAATTATAGCAGTCGATCAGCTGGACATTGTCTTTTGGGATCTCGATAAAGAAATGTAATTCACTGTTTCTATCCTCTTGCACCTCTGATTACCTTTATTTTGCTTCCATTTATCTGCTTAGTTGTTAGTTGGTTCAGTGCATATGTACAGTATGTATATGCACTTTATGCTATTTACTTATCTCTGAAGCACATCATGTCTTTTCTTGACTGACATTCGCTACGTATAAGTTTTGTTTTGCTTTTGTTTTTCTTCAGTGGATCAGTTGCCTCCCTGCACAGTGGTTTTAGTCAAGGTAGCTTACAGTCTGTCTCCCTGTTGTCTGCCCAAGTGTGCGGTGTTAAACTCATAAACAGCATTCACGTCAACATCCAAGTTGTAACTGTAATTGGGAAACTCAAGTTTCCTTAAAGCTCAGATATTTCTGACTTGGTCCAAACTGAAAAGCAAACAAATATGGACGCTCTCACAACAAGCAAGTCCATCCTCATCATCAACAGAATCAAATTGAATGGATATACAGCCTCACACAACCAAGATCATGTAAGTGTTTGCAAGTAATAAACATGGGAATCTTTGTAATCTCTATTATTTATCCCATATGACATTAACATGCCAGTAGACTAGGGGTGGCCAACCATGTCCGATACCAACCAAACACTTCAGCAGGTGATTTTCCTGATGAACTCGTAGTGCTAGCATTTTGGTGGCTGGTTCTTAAAAAAAAAAAAAAAAGAAAAGAAAAAAAAAGAAATCAGACTGGGGAATCTGTATGCTTACAACATTTGGATGACTAATCGTTTCTGAGCTCATTAATCTCAGGGACAGTTGTCCCTTGCTGTTTTCTGATCTGGTACACGTCTCATTAAGCATAATATTGATGTTGAAGATCCTCAGCCCATAAATACAAGCACTTAGAATCTGACATTTGAGTCACAGTACTGCTGAACCCTCTTATTCTACCTGGTTTCTCTTTACCCAGGTCTACACTGATCCAGTTCATTCTGTAAAACTTTTGAACCAAAAAACAGACCTTCTGAAGTGTTAGCAGCAGATCTGTTCAAACTCATGAGATTGAAGCTTTCATCACAACCTCTGGAACGAAGGCTCATGCTGTCATGCACATTGACATGTGTAACATGCCTGCAGAGTTTCTCTGACTTATGAGATATGTGGTTATTAGTCTGGACCACTGAGTAGCTGATGTTTACACAAAATAACGTATAGTGATACATGGTCCAAGTATGTCCAGCAGATGAGTACACTGCTGACTAGCTTTGCAGAGGTGGGTTTGGCATTTGGCGCATCTGACCATAAGTGACTTTGCTAAGGCCACATAGCAGCTTATGAAAATAAAAGGTGAAGGTGAAGAAGAAGCTGTGATTGTCAGTCAGTATCTGCAACACATTGCCAAGAACTTTATGCACTTTCTGGGTATGGTTAACTATGGTATGATTGGTTGGTGAAACAGTTGCTGTGACCTTTTTCATCCACATAGTCCTAGAAACTAAGGAGGCCCAGATATTAAATTCATGAACTATCTTTAGCCATTTAATATTTGTGTCCCTAATGTATCTAAAGAACCATAAATATTTTACAAATTACACAAATGTAAGTGTAATAAAGAGTAACTATAGAGGAAAAGCACAACTGCAATGACCTCAATTGGGTAAAGGGTCAATCACAGCATATGATATCATATGTGGTTTCTTGTACTTGTGGTCACATTCAGCTGTGTTGCAGTGGCACACTGCACATGTGGAATAAACAGAACAAGCACCAGCCATCAGTGCAATTACTCTTTGAGCTATTATGTTGTTCTTAGCAATTTACTGCTATTTGACTATGATGTTTTAAAGGATGTTGGAAAGGAGACAGGCAAATGGGAAGCAGGGAAATGGCCGAAAGGCAATTTCTCAAAGTAAAATCTGCCTCTTTTTTGTGGTTTAGTGTGCAACCACAAGGGGACACACTGGGAGCAGGGTCATACCCCAAGACATTAAAGCCCTGTGGATCCACTAATAGACCCTCTCATCAATTTGATCTTTTATTTGATATATTTTAGAATCAAGCACAGTCCAGGCACAGTTGAAAAGATTTTAGCTCTCATTTTATCCCTACATTTGCCCACATGTTGGATAAGCATTCTGCTCTTATCATTCTGTAAGCATGCACACTCTGTGATTGTGACTTAACAGAACAATGACTTGGGGTCCATTTCAAATTAAGACCGTGACATGAAAAATTGAGAGCATGGTTGTTGAGCGATGGGCATATCTGAAAGCAGCTTTGTTGTTTTCTTTGGCTATTCTACTGTTTTCCCCCGGGAAGTGTCTATGTCCTGGCTTCTGGGTTTTACCCTTAGACCTTTCAAACAATGCAGACATTTCCATTCATCTGTCAACATATAAAGAATTGCAGAATTAAAAAAAATAATATTGCAAGGTGCAAAGATGTTTTTAAGATTTTCAGAATGTTTTCTTTTTTAGTTATTCAAATTCTAATGTGTCAGCTTTTACAATTGTACAATTGTCATGTAATTTGATTAATGCATGATTTTTTCAGGCATGGAGAGAATTGTGCTTGGCATAAAATATAGCAGTGTATTTCAAAACAGTGAAATTGATTTTTTCCTTCTTATTAAGAGAGCGGGGGCATACTTCACTGTAAAGCAAAGCTATGTTTTTACTATTCTGTAATTTTTTCAGTGCAGATGTTAATGTAAGTAGATTTTTGAGTATTTTGATAACAGTGGGATATGTTCCTCCTCTCATTTTAGCCGACTGTTAGGACTGCAAATTCAATGTGCACTTGTCCAACCCCACACACCCCTCTGTCATACAGATGGCTAGCTTTCTGTAGCACTGCGAGCTGTGTTTCCAAGGGGACTTACGTATTGGCAAAGCACACATGTGGTTTTGTGTGTGATGTCTGTGTGTATGTGGGTGTGTGAACATATGTCACTGCCATGCTGCCAGTTCTAGGTACTAAATTCTCCATCATGACTATCAGGATGATTAAATAGAGGTACCTGGCCACATCCATCATGACACATAATCACTGAGAAGGTCACACAGGTCATGGACTATCGGGGAGGACGCTAATGGAGTAGATACATTCAGTGGGAGTACATTACTACATAACCTGTGTTGTCTATATTGAATACAAGCTTATATATCAAACTAGTTTTAATTAGTCCAAAACCAGACATTGAATACAGTGAGTGCAGTGAGGGAGTGACTCCTTCCTGGCATCTTGCTTACACAGACTTTGACCACTGAAATTCAGACGACAGAGGTGTAAGTGCATCAAACTGCCATGCACTTCGTTGAGCCCCTGTGTAGGCGGTTGTGATGAGCTACCAAACACAAGGCAAATAAGGTCACAAATATTCTGCTTGCAGTGTGTCCTCACTGTTAGCTCTCTCCATGTAAAAATTCATCTGGAGTTACACTTGCGCAATAGGAGTGCAAGGGAACAGAGCCTACCCATCAACTCTAAAGCTACCGATTAGTTTGTGATAAGTACAGAGTAGAAATGGTTGATTTGTCTTAAAGCCACAAATTATATTTTATCATTGTCATTTATTGCTGTTGTTGCCTTTTACCACTGT
This sequence comes from Chaetodon trifasciatus, assembly GCA_037975065.1. Classification (NCBI taxonomy): domain Eukaryota; kingdom Metazoa; phylum Chordata; class Actinopteri; order Chaetodontiformes; family Chaetodontidae; genus Chaetodon; species Chaetodon trifasciatus. The sequence continues at coordinate 4,116,573 of JBBMOE010000026.1, read as the reverse complement.
GCCATTTGTGCCTTTTTTGTGCTGCTGATATTTTACTCACTTTGTTGTACTGTTCACTTTAATTTGTACAGTACTTTGGTCAAAACTAGTTGTTTTTGAATGTCTTTTATAATAAACTTGATTATATATATATATATATATATATATATATGGACAGTTTTCAGCAAGTTGATGAAATGCTTTATTTTTCAGTAATAGAACATGTATTGTGATCTAGCAAAGCAATTTCTA
>JBBMOE010000026.1:4099866-4112109 GCA_037975065.1 Chaetodon trifasciatus | reverse complement strand
CTGTACATTTTACTGCTCAATCACACCTCCTATGTAACCAAACAGCCGACCATGTACTGGTATCTTCTTTGAGTATCAGACCGTGGAAACAACTCGACGACTTCAGTGTCTTTTAACTGGCTTTACTCTTGGTTGCCACTCACACACAACACACTCACACCAATAAACACTGTAACAAAAGTCCGCAGGTTATTAACCTGGAAGGAATAACAAACGCAAAATGCACACAGTTACCATCACATAACGCCATCTCTAAGCATACAGAACGTAACGGTAATAAAACGATGCTCATAATCACATTCACTGTTACATCTCTCATTTATACATACCAGCAGTCTCTCACGATACTCAAAGACAAACTGAAACTTAACATGAGACACGCGACTGTAACACATGAGCTGCAGAGAATTAAAGGTGCAATGCCCCACCAGACAGGCTAGCTGGCAGCATCCCACATTCTTGAACGTGCATAACGGCACTCAATGAACACACATATGAACAAATGACTCATCAATTGGTCAATAATACAGTAGCCTTGCACTCAATTGTCTATTGGCTTATTCATGGAACAGTTCTAGAGTGGTTCTACTAACTGAGATATAAAATTAGCCATTTTTTGAAAGAAAAAGTCACCACCTTTTTGTGAACAACCTTGAGAAGTTGACAGGCCTTCCTTTCAGTTAATCTTGCTACTAGTCAGATCACTACTCTTGATCTGAACATGTTTAAGAAAACCTTGCAGGGAAGAATAGGCTTGTGCCGCAAATGTATGCTCACTTTAAATCATTTATTGTAAGGTGCCGACTTTTTGAGTCAAATGAGTTACGTCAAAACTTCAAACATCCCAAATCTGAGAGGAATCGTGTCCAGTTTTTTCCAAACATCATCACTTCCGTGAAAATGTGGACTGTGCTCATGTCACTGATTACAGAACCTCACCAGCACTTTCAACAAGACATGAACCTGCTCTCAAGCCCATTCTCTGTTACTGTGGAAGGAGCACGGTAGGAGGTTGGGGCTAATTGAAATGTAATTTGATGAAAATGTCTGGTGACACCAGCAGCTCCCACTGTTAGAATTCTACGGGGTTCAGAAAAGTCGAGATTTTGGTGTCATGCCAAGAGGATGCTTGGCTCTACATACATGCTGTACATGAGTAAACATTTTCTCTTTAGACACTGAAAAACAGTGGACTGATGTCCAAGATGACTGACAGTCACTTCCATGATTCAAACCTCTGCCACAAGACTTACACTTGACCTGACAGCAATTCTTCAGTCCAAGGCAATACTGGCAATAGTACTAGCAATAGTAGAGGGTTTACACACCAGAGCAACAGAGAAAGGAAAAGGGCAAGACACTGAGACGACAATAGACAGTGAAAGAAAGAGAGAGAGACATGGAAAGAAAGAGGCAATTTCTGCCTCCCCTCTTTTTTATAAACTCCCCAGTGACGGAGTGAACGAAATTTAGATTAGCCTTTATGCTTGACCTGTTAACTCCCAATGACATAGAAACAGATTGTAGCTGCAAGATAAGGGTGGAGGAGGGGTAGAGAGAAAGAGGGAGGAAGGGGAGATGGAGGGAATATTAAGGGTGCAGATAAATGAGGAGGGAGGGCAATGTTTTGTAACAACTGCAGAAATTAGAAAAAAGAAAAAGATTGGGGGAGATGAAGAGATAGTGAGGTGAGAGAGAGATAAACAGACAGGAAAGGAGATTAGGAAAAAGCGATGATGGCTGTGTTGATGGGATTAAATATGTGGATGAGGTAGAGAGGTAGAGATAGACAGATGCCAGGAGGTAAACTCCCCCCACTTCCTCCCCCAACTCTGTTTCTCTCAGTTGGGAGGAATGCTTCAAACATGTCATATGTCTCACACACACACACACACACACACACACACACACACGCACACATGAACAGCAACGTCAAACATGGAGGATGCATATTTTCATTCATAGTAGTCTGTTTAGAAGGCTTGACACAGCCATTGCCATTATGCCATAATCAGACCGTCTTTTTGTATTAACAGTCATTTATTAGCAAAAAAAAATGAACATGCTCTGCCTGGAAGTTGTGTTGCCATTTTACACTTTTTTCTTACATATTTTACACCAAACAATGAATCAACAAAACACTACATATACATCAATTATGAAAATAATTGTTATTTGTTGCCTCATCTCCGGAATGTTGTCCTATTCAGCCCTGCTCACACTCACCGAAAGTGAATAAAAGAAGTTAGAATAAGAAGAAGAAAGAAGGATGATACTTTATTTATCACCGCACACTACATGCACACGCCATGCTTCTTGTGAAATTATTTCTCTCGCTTTCTCCGTCCTTCCTCTGCGGTAGACCAGGAGCGGTGGGCTGCCAGCCTGCGGTGGCGCCCGGGGACCCAGTTCCTAACCCTAACCCTAATCCAGTTCCTTTTCATCACCGTTGGTCAGGTGGTGATCTTGCATGTTTTTAGTGGGGGCTTTTTATTGAGGATACCCCAGGTGAACACGGGGAGAACATGCAAACTCCACCCAGAAAGGCCCCTTTCCTCGAGCAGCAGGCACTGAAGCGCCCCAGCGCCCCAGACCGGAACAGTGTTGCCACTGAACCACCGTGCCAGCCATTATATGGCTGTTCACAAAGAGTTTAATTACCAGAATGATTCTGATTCCAGAATGATTGAGTATTCAAAGATTTTTCAATTCAAAAGTTAAAGTGCAGGGGAAACTATCTATCTATATAGATCTCTCTCTGTCTCTCTCTCTTTCTCTGTCTCTCTCTCTCTATCTATCTATCTATTGCTTTCAAAGTGTATTTACAATATGCAAGATGCATACTGGACCCTGATTGGCTAACTATTGACCACATCTGCGTCTTAAAGAATAGGATTCATATTTTTCAAGTCTTTCTGAATACAAAACTCACAGTTGGAGGCTGTGACTGTTCCTCCTGTTCATCATGCAAAGAGGGGCAATTTAAAGGTAAGTGATGGAGGACAAAGTCAGCAGTTCTCATACTGTGCGGAAAGCATTTTTAAGTCTTCAGCAGTGTGTGTTATTCAAATCAATATCTTCCAAAGTTGCTGTCTTTTTGTACCAAGTCCCTCTTTGAGTTATTATCCCTACAGTGCAGCTCAGCAAGTGAACACTGCCCAGGGAAACACAAAGACTACGTTTTGAAATAAAACGACTAACTGTGGAAGGTACTCACTTTGTGTAACTCAGACTGCTGAGGGCTCATGTCAACTTCAGCTAAACTGAAAGTTATTTTACACAAAAAGAGATTTGTCACCATCACCTACATTGAAACAGTTTTGGAAAGGAATGTCTCATATGGACAGCAGGAATGATTATAGCCACAAAAACCTGTTTCAGTGCACAATGGGCATGCGGGTATCATTTAAAGAAAACTTAAAGTGAAGTTTTCCTTTCAACTCATTTAAGGTGAGAAACTTTCCCTCCTCGGCAGCTCAATGTAAAAACAGCCTTCTACTCTGCTCATATATTATTCTGCAGGGTGAAAATAAAATCCAAGTGAAGTAACAATAAGCATGAAGCCCTTAGATCAGCAGCACACATGAACAATGTCAGCACAGACCATAACATGTCAACAGTCCCCCCGCCAATCTTGCCTCTATCTAAAACACCAAAAATACAATTTAATTAAACATGCAGAAAATGTGAATGGGATCTATGAACAGCCAGAAAAATAAGTATGCATTACAATGCCAAGAACACGAGTGTGGAAAAGGCAGCATGTGATTATTTACAGTATATACAGTCTGCAGAAATATAAATAGAAAACCTAGCCAGCAGGCAGTTGTGCAGTCATCACATTACTCACTCGCATAAACAGCCTAACACAGCAGCAGTGTTGCAGTTTGTGACAAGATCAACATCACAATATCTTATGCAGGAATAATCTGAACTAATTGTCTTGACAAGGTGTCAAATGTTGAACAATTAGATGTGTTAAATGGCCCTGTAATGACTGCTGAACATGTTGGCCATATGGATGGGCCCCACTGAGATCTAACTGTTGGCAAAGGGCCCAACACTCTCACATCATCAGAGAGAGAGAGAAAGTCAATGACTGAAGCAAGAGCACAGAGCGAGGAATTGTAGGATAAACCTGATTTCATCCCTCCTGTTTCACGTAAAGAAGGACTTTATGGATCACATGTGTAGTGTTAGACTGACCTACACACACACACACACACACACACACACACACACACACACACACACACACACACACACAGAAACAGACCTGTGGAGGACGAGGGGATGCATTGCAGTCATGTTGAATCTCATGTTTTCCAAAAAGGGGAAACAAATAAGTAAAAAGTAAAGGTCTTCAGAAGTGACAATGACCTGCATGACAAACTGAACAGTCAGAGACCTGTGAATCTTAAAAAAAAGAAAAAAAAAATGATATGATACTGTGTCTTTGCACACAGGGGAAGACAGGGAAACGGCTTGGTGGGCTATACGCCTGCAGAAACGCTTACCTTGTCTCAAAATGACCAAACTTTTATGGAAATAGGGAAGGATGATGGAAAAGCAGAGCAGAGCAGCACAGCGCTAAGGATATCCTCTCCAAAAGTCAATGATTCAAGCCGTCAGTTGAGAAGATGAGTCAAATCAATGCACTTCTATGTTTTAGCTCTGTCACTGTACATGGAGCATTGCAGGAGCAACAGCACATCAGAGTCGCAAAATGACCACATACCACAAAACTGTGATGGAGGCAGAGAAGGGTGAGAAAAAGAGAGAGCGCCGTGACGCTGGACAGCGAGGCAGCACGACTCCAGTCTATTAGCTGCTCCTACGCTCTCTGCTCCGGTGATAACTGTCAGTGAAGTCAGCTGAACCACTTCTGAACCAGACGGTGGTAACGTCTTCTACTGCTGTCCACTGTGATTGTCTCTTTGGCTGAGAATGCTGTCAGCAGGCCAGAAGGAGAAACGCTCTGTGGCGCAGAAGGATGTTATAACTGATCTATGTACACGGCGATGGAAATCTGATGTTTTCACACCAGATGACAAAGACAGTAATACAGGTAAAACTCAAACTGTCTACATACTATTATCCTATGTCTAAAATGAGCAACCATAGCAACAGGGACACAATCAAAACCTCTGTGTACAGTTTATTGCAACACATTAATAATTTAACATCTAATTACAATGTTTGTTTTTAATTATTTAAAATGAAATTGTTTGACAAAACTACAACATGAAGAAGTGCCGTGCATCCAGTCAGCCCAGTGTTTTTAAAATGGTCCAAGCAGGTTTAATGTTTAAGCCACATGAAAACAATCCTTTCAATACAATGTCGCAATATGCCGAGTCTGACCTACAAACATCTGCTGGGATTGAATCCCACATCCATGACTGCTGCATTTGAAAATGTGAATGTAGTCGAAGTCATCACTGAAACTCATGACAGTGGATTTTGTGAGTGCCAGAAAGTTTATATGGCCCTGTTTCTTTACCTCTCTGTCTGCTGGCTGTGCTACGTGTGAATGCTTCCAGCCATCATTCAGTGATCACTTCAACTGACAACACTGTAGTGTGTTAAGATGTTGTTAGTGAGGATGCACTGTTTTTTTGTTTTTTTTCTCTTAGTACTTATGACGTGATGACCAAAGGCATTTCAACATGAGTCTGGCAGGAAAGAAGTGACTTTTACAGGTGTTTATGAGGTACACAAGCTCTGCAGGAGCACTCAACTGTACAGTAGTTGAACTGGGCAGATGCCATGATTAATGCAATTTTTCTCATTAGGTGTACTAATACACAAAGTATTAGTTATGTTGTAACAACAAATACTGAAAGCATACAGACACCAGTTACAAAGTATTGATTAATGTTACTTATCTTCTCTTTAGCCTTTAAGTTCTTAAATTGTTTCTGAATCTGCTGCTGCAGCCTGCATTTAACATTTTGCCAGAGTTTAACGTGTTTCTCTCAAGTAAAAGAACATTTGCATGTGCTGATGGCTGTGTGTTTGCTATTATTCAGTTTGCAGAAATGCATTCTGTGCCATCATGTGTGTAAGATGTACAGTTTGTAAAACCCTTTTCGGCAAAATTATGACTTGTGATTTTGGGCTGCATCACTAAAAATGACATGACTTGACAGATGGTCACACAAAGAGCTGAAAACCAAAGCTTAAATTTTTCTCTTGGTGTCAGCAGCACCACAAGGGTCTGCAAGGGTTTGTGTGATGTACAACAGCCACAGGACTTCTAAATGGCTGAAGCCTACAATTTATGACTGCACTTGCGAACCATATAGACATACCATGTGGTGCAAACACAACCATGGCAGCACTTGCCCTCCACCCACTGTCTGTGTCAGCGTTCCTTTTACATGTACAGCCATAGAATAGAGTGAACAACAAAGTCTCACTACTACATTAAATGCTAAAATCACCTTGAAAAGCCTACAATGTTGACTCCACTCACACAGTATGATAGAACATCAGGGATGTAGACACTTCTGTTCATGTAGTTTATGTTAACGTTAATTTTGCAAGTCTAGTTGATACTTGTTTTCATACTTATTGCAATATTCAGTTGTTAGAAAACTCTCTAGAATTTCTTTTTAGGTAGAGCAGTTGTATTGGATTGCAAGAGATTGTAAACCTAAGTATACGTAAGGTTTGCTTCATCTAGGTAAGTTGTTTAGTTCTGTTGCACTTTATATCCAGTTCTGCTTTGTTGAACTCTTCCAGGGTCCAATATATACTTTTGCTTCATCTTCTCACACACATCAACACATGGTGCTGGTCTTCTCTTCCTCTCTCTTTCTCTCTTTCGCTCTCTCTCTCTCTCTCTCTCTCTCACACACACACACACACACACACACACACACACACACACAGTCAAGAGGGACACAAGACAGACAAGCAAATACATCAGAGGAGATTGAAACTTGTCACTGGGTTGTATGTGTGTGTGTGTGTGTGTGTGTGTGTGTGTGTGTGTGTGTGTGTGTGTGTGTGTCCTGCTGCAGCATCTAACTGCATCTAACAAAGCAAAAAGCAGTGCTCTCCATTAAGAGCCTGTTACCCCCACCATCCACTAAATCAGCTCTCTCCCTGCAGACCCTCCAATTTTGATGACATTGCTTCAAAGCTGTTTCATTTTCACTTTAATCTTTAATGAAATAATAGTGCTGAGGAAGAAGTGATGGGCATTTATGTCACTTTTAAAGTGAGATTTCAGCCCACTACAAAAATTTAACAGGGATGTTGCTCTGAAATAAAGCTGTTTGGCTTCTGAGCGGGAAATTGCACCTCTTTGACATTGGACAAAAATAAATTGTTTATTGGATTCTCTCTAATTTTCTTGTCTCTTGACTTTGACGACTGCATTAGAGAGGAGTCATCAGAGCCATCTGAAAGGCCCGCTGGGAGCAAAACAATTAGTATTGTCTAACTTTGTTTCTTTTTGTTTCAAGCTGAAAGCAATAGGACGTAAATATGATTTTTTGAGGTGCTGAGGTCTACTCAAATTCTGCTTTGTTGTACAGAACAGCATGAAGAAGCAGGCTGCTTTATGAACTCAACTGCACCATTCAGCTAGTGATGTCTGCTTGTTGCTGCCATTGAGCTTCATAAACCAATAGAAAGTTGCCTTTTATGTTTTCCAGTTTACTGGTGTTTATTTACCTTTTCTGGGGAAGTCTACTCCACACTGTCCATATTTTGAAAAAAAAATTCCAAGACTGTTAATATTTATCAGGGCTGCCTTGATTGCTATGAACAGTCCCCCATTACCACTGCCTTACTCTCAGCCCAGTGACAGCTAATTAAAATCAACATATTAATTAAGTGTATTAAGATTTAACAGGCTCCCTGGGTGTCCAGCCCAAGTCAGCCTAGTCAAGCTGCAGCAGAGAGTGACTGTAAGACTGGAGGTAATCCTCATTTTACATTCAAATAAATGTTTCTGATACTGCAGGGGAAACAGCATGAAGATGTAATATAATAACAACAATTGGATTAAAATACTGAGTCTCAACACAATTTTTTTTCATTGTACAGTTTCCATTCTGCTTTATGCACTAAGCTCTCTTAGCATATCCTGCACAAAGTCAATATGATATAGCCTGTTCTTTACTCATAGTGGTTTAACTATGATACTGCAGTGGAAGTATATTGAAGTGGACAGACATGTGAGAAGGAAAAAAAAGTTCCACAGAACAATTTTAAGAAATTGCAAACATATTGTCTCTCAAAAAAAGAAATAGTCGTGTAGAAAAGAATGTGTATAAACATGTAAGCTGTACTTTTTATGATACATTTTATTTGTAGAGGCTGGGAGAGGAGAGAAAATGTTCTAGTCTGACCACTTTTCATTTTTCAGTTTCACCACTGGAACTGCATTTTTGTTGTCTTACTGCTGTGAGTCTGCGTTGGCTGGGCACTTGTATATACATGACACAATAAATGACAGCTGCTGCTCCTGAAGCATAACCCAGTGGTACATAATGTGAAGTTGTGTAGAGAAAGTGTGAGGAATAAAAGTTGCTGTATGTGCTGAGTCCTGGACATGTTAACTATAAACTACATTTATAGTTAACAGTTTGCTTTTAAAATTGGAGGAAAAACAAGTTCTGGCATTAATTGTGGACATTATTAAAATCTCATAGGATTTTTCTGTATCGCAGTGAACAATGTAAAGAAAAACTTGAAGAAGTGAGTGTAGAAGTGTTAACAGATGAAAATGACTACACGGTCAAGCTTGGGCCAGCTTTGTTTGAATGGCACACAACTGAATTATACTGCTGTGCAAAGGATCCTGAATGTCTCACCTCATATTACTTCCTTGATGGAGTCATGTCACTTTCCAATTTCCAGCATATTCCACAAATTTTATTGCATGCCTTTTACTTAAAATTTGTGGAATATGCTGGAACTTGTGAATTTCACTTGGGGATGAATAAAGCATCTATCTATCTATCTATCTATCTATCTATCTATCTATCTATCTATCTATCTATCTATCTATCTATCTATCTATCTATCTATCTATCTATCTATCAATCATATTTTATTAAACTCAATACAGCAACACACAATATGATTACAAAAACGCTGCTCCAACATTATTCCAACCCTAACCTCTACAAATAACACCCTATTAGTTTCAGCTACTCAGAGCATGAAGAACACGTTCATGTCCTAAGTAGACTCAACACACCTATCTTACACAGTTAAACCTGCACATAAAACCACCTCAAAGCAGCCAAAGTTCTGCAAATACGGGAGCCAAGAATGAAACAGCAAAAGTATCTCAGATTCAGGAGTGATGATGTGGTTGGAAAGAAAGAGTGTACACAATCCCCAGGGCCCCCTAATCGGTTAGCCTGCAGCATCTCTTAAAAGGGACACAAAAATCAGCATTGTCACCTATTTATGCAGCGATGAGGCCTTTAAATGGCACTATGGAGCAGGTACAGGTGTTTGGGGGAGATAAGACCCCCGTCTGCCTACCAGCACCCCCCATCCTGACACTTTTAAAGGGCTTTATCCGCTAGGAAAAAGGAAGGTGATAGGTATTTCCAGTTGCCGGCCTGTCAGTCATCCTCCATTTCATATATAGACACAGATGTGTGTCTGGGTGGAAGAATGATGGGGTGGAGGGAGGACTTGTCATCTCAGAGTGGAGATGACGAGAGAATGAGACAGAGGAGAGGATTGAGGTAGAATTAATAAGTCAAAAATAGAGTGATATAGAGAGAGTAACACATTAGAGGAAGAAAATAGGGGAAGCAGGCAGATATCTATCCACCTGGTGGATGAAACACCACTCTGAAGGGTGAATTAAGTATTTAAGTTCCATATTTATTTTTGCTCACATATGACTCGTCTTATAACACATTAGCTGAAGAACAAATGTTATGCTACGAATAGATTTGTGAAGAAACTGACAGACATTCTAGGACATTCTAATCTCATCTTGCCAGTCTCACTACTCACTTGACCTTTTTCCTTTAAAGTGTATGGCAGAAAAAACAATTTCATTACCTTGGTGATCCACGGTTTATTATTAACACCAAATACCATCCAGCAGACAGTGGTCGAAGTTGCCTGGTAGAAACTTAGGCACATCACATATAGCTTCAGATCCATTGTTTACATTAGCACTGTGGTGGATAAAACCTTACATACTTCCTCCTGTACAACTACAGTCTTATGTATGTATGTACATGCTACCTTCTTTGTGTTAACAATGTGCACGTCCAGATTAGAAACCTGACTTTGAAGCCATGTCTTCATTAAGGCCATGATACAGTGTTGTGCTAGTGTGCTCTTGCAGGTCAAAGAGATTTGCCTGTACTTCATTCAGATTACTATGCACTGAGCATACATTTCCAAGGGTAACTAATGGCAGGGAATTCTTTCCTGTGCTGTTTTTCAGCTGCTGTCCCAAACCACTTTTGTTTCCCTTCTTCCTCTTGGTTTGTGTTTATTGTGCTGAGTGTAGCAGGAACACTTGGTGTTCAGGCTGCATGACGCATGACTCTTGTTGGCTGGTGAACGTACCCCCATAGAAGTAGATCAGCTCCTCCCTGGTCCAGCCCCCAATCAGGCTGAGGGTATTTAAAACCACCTGTGGCATCATGGCTTCCTTTTTGCCTTGTCTCTGTCTGATGCCACATGGTCCCCTCTTTGTGACTCTGAGGTAGGTGATGCTGTTGATTGTTTTTTTTTTTTTAAAGGATTAAAATTTTAGCATGGACTTTTGCACCTGAATAGTGTTTGTTTGCCAGACTCCTTTTTGTGGTTTTAGTCTCCTGTCTGCCTGGTCATACTGGTGCCCTGAGGTCTTGGCAATCTGTCTGCCCTGAGTGATCTGAATATTAGCCCTCTCACATTGGCTTTGTCAACACACTTGTGGTGGTATGGATTATTTGAATGCTTCAGTATGATTGATGTCTGAGGTACTTGTTGTTGGCACGTTATAACATGGTTATTAACTTTAGTATGTACTGTATGTTATTGCCATGTTGTGGCAGTGTTAACTTTAGTGTGGGTGCATTATTATCATGTCATGACCCATTCACATTTAGCGTGCAATGCATGTTATAAATTTGTTAACATTTACTGTGTATGTATTCTGGGTTTCAATCAGCTGCTGTTTTGCCCTTAGCTTTAGCTGTTGTGTAGTGTTCAAGCATTGTTTTTGGGTTGAACCAACTGGTATGATCCCTCATATAGTTTTGATTTTTCCTTTTCCCTTTTTCTAGTGGAGCTGGTCGCCGGCTTGTGGTAGGGGATAGGCACTGTAGCGTGGTTCCCCTCACAGATTTGTAGTGGTACGAGCACGGGAACACAATATTGAACTACAGCTTGCAGTGACTGCCAGTTGCCGTGAGCACACGAGTGGTGGGTGAGTTGCACTGTTGGAGCACACTCTTAAGTAGGTTACCTCCCCACAGCTAGCCTCAGCCCACCTTTCCTTTCCCCCCAGTTATTTTAGTTATTTCTACTGGAAGTTACTCCCTTCACAGATTCTTCCAGCTACCTTTATTCAATAATCAATAAATTTGCCTTTGTTTTGAGAACACTCTCTCTGTCTTATTTCAGTTAACAAATCTGTGTTGCCTGTGTAGAGCCTGGGTATTGGTTTAGCCCGTTATATAATTCCTGGGGTGAGACTCCCCAGGTGGCATTGTTGAGTGGCCTCATTCTGGTCGCCTTCTGGCCCCTCCCCTCCAGCCCTGCCACATGAGGGTATTTCCAGTCCGACAATATGCGATCTGTATTGATGGAGTCATGTTTTTGTCCAGACAGTGAACACCAGCTCATCATTAAATTTTTCTCTCCACTGTTTAGTGCTGGGCAAGTAGACTGGTGATCATGTCAGATCAATGTATTGATCAATTTGCTCTCAACTGTCATGGCAGAAAGTGCCTTGACATGGTTTTGTGTCATCTTTGACCTCGGCTAATTTCTAACCCTGGACAGGAGAAAAAATGACCCCTTCTCTGCTCTTCATTTGGTGCCGGGGGTCTGTTAATGTTAACACTGCAGCTGGTAGGATTTTAGATGGCACTTGCATCAGAAATATGATTAGTGAAAAATGAATTTAGCAGGCATCAGCCTCAAGATGTTTTCTCTTTCTCTCTGACCTTTTCCCTTTTTTCTGTCCTTTATCCATTTCATTTGTATTTTTAATTCAAACTCTCTTCTTTCTCTCTTTTTTTTTTTTTTTTATTT
>JBBMOE010000026.1:4065118-4094872 GCA_037975065.1 Chaetodon trifasciatus | reverse complement strand
ATATATATATATGCGCACATACACACACACACACATATATATATATTATTTTTTAGTTTTTTTAATTTATTTATTTTTTTACTTAAAGAACAGGTAATAATAACATGATCATAAAACACTGCAGGATACAATGAAGTTAAAAAGTGAAATGTCGAGAAAGGAATTATCAAATCTGGGGACAAATATTCAAAAGCACCTCTTTATAAAAGCAAGTTTTAAGAAGCGATTTGAAAGAATCTAATGATATTGCCTGAATGTTAATGGACACACTGTGCCACAGTCTAGGAGCTCTAAGGCCCAGTCACCTGTGGTCAAAAGCCAGGATCTGGGAATAACAAGCAGAGCCAGCCGCCAACTCACCAATCTAAGGGAACAAATGTGTTGGACCAAAGACTATATGATCTAAGATTTGTCATCATTCAGTTTGAAAAGATTTTGGGGCTTTGAACATTTAATATCACTAAGGCATTGAGTTTATCTAACATGCTGGAATTACTAGACTGGAGAGTGACATACAGTTGTGTGTCATCTATAAAATAGTGATGGGAAACACCAAAGCCCTGAATAATGAGAAGAAGAAGCAGATGTATATTGAGTCAGTGAGCCAAGAATGGAGACTTAAGAAGCACCACAGTTAAAATGAGCAGCAGAGGAACTGGAATTTGATAGAACAGATATCACTGTTGTAGTTGTAGTGCAGGTCCTTTAAGACAAGCCTAGATTTCTAGATGGTGCAGGAGAACAGAGTGATCAAAAGCAGTGCTGAAGACGGACAGAGCAATCACCTTTATCTGCTGTAAAAGTATATGTCATCAAAGAGACAGATGGGATATCTCTGTAGTATGGCGAACTCTAAAATCTAATTAAAACATTTTGAAATCGGTCTGTAACTACTGAGTAATAGAGGATCCAGATTAGTCTTCTTCAGAAGTGTTTGAATAATTGAATGTTTGAAACAATTAACCCTTCTCTCAACACCTCCTCCAAACAGCAACTGTCCAATCATAGCTTAGTAACTGTAACTAGGAACTGGTAGTCCTGTCAAGCTTTGCAGTTCTCTAAACATTGATGCAGTGTGCATGAGACAATAAACCAAGCACTATCTCAAGAGTTTGGAGGGTGGTGGCTTTTTGTGGTCTTTTCAAAAACCTAAAACACAAGCAGAAACATGTGAGGAATGTCTTTCTTTGCCCTAACATAAACTGCAAATGTCAGCATATCTGGCTAACTAGCTTACTACCTACAGTGGTAACCAAGCATTACATCCAAAGGTAATAGCCATGTTATTAGCTTTCTGCATTATATGTTCATAGAGGTTCCATTAGAAAAATAGCTGTTCAGGATAGACACATGTGGATATAAACTACATTAGGATTTAGTGTAATGACAGCAGCTCAGTCCTGTTCTTTGTTTTTGGGAAGTTCACACTCCAGCAACTCCTGTGAAATGTGTGTTTTATACCATCACATTACCCAAACCCAGGGCTTATTTCTTTTATCCTCAAATGCTTCTTTCTTCTAAGAGTGAAGCACAATGAAATACAAACCATACAGCATAACTTAAATCTGACTTAAATCTGATTGTAATATTGCATGTCCAAGTATTTCATCTATAGTAAGCATCCAGACAATTTAAGGGTTGTATTAGAATGAATTGCATTTTAAATGCATTTGGTCATTTTTACATTCCACCTATACAGTTATAGTACCTCTTTTGGTATTATAACTTGTATGCAGCCATCAAGCACATATTTAAGACCCTTTTACAGTGTTCTCATTTTAAAATGTATCACATGGAAATGTCTGCTGGATTCTAACATCTCAGATGACTCAGGGTTAAGCATTAGCATTATCTTACATTAGCTAGCTACACCTATAAATGTTCTAGTCTGTGCAAAATATTCTTTTGGTCGACAAATCCACAGTTGTCACCTGGAAATGAGCTTGCTTATCTTCACTTTTAGGAACTGAAGTACTAGTATTTCAAAAATGATTGTGAATTTCGATGGTAAATTTGCCGCACTTATCACTGCAAATCAAAAAAGGAATAATCATCAATTAAAATAAAAGGTAGGTATAAACAGTAGAGGAAACCTCTTTTAAAAACTTGGAATAATATCAGAAAGCAGCCAAAAAGACTGAGGGTTTCATTTGAGAAGAGAAAAGCTGAGCAATTAAGTGTCAGAACTGGTTGAGGTTTCTGCAGACTGAATGCTCTATATCCTCCCAAAAATTTCTCTGTCCAATCAGTACTAGTTTCAAGATCTGTAGTGGGTGGCCCAGAACAGAACTGCTGACTTTAAATAAGACTTTGGGGTTATGGTTATTTTTCGATAGCATCTCAGAAACGTAGGCTGATCTTGCCTCTTTCACTGGTATCTGAAATTCTGTCATATATATTTTTTTAAGAGTACTGTGAATAACTGCTGACTTAGCTTCCATTTGCATTCAGTTTTTTTTTTTTTTTTTTTTTTTTTTTTTTTTTTTTTTTTTGCACAGTATTCTTTGGGATCGGGTAGAAGCAATGGGAAGATGTTTAATTTTAGCTGTCTGGTTTTCATTGGAGTAATGTGACTGAGAATGGAAAGACAGTGACTGTTAAAAGAGGTTAATAATTCATTCAGATTTTTCGTAAGTGTTATGGGAATAGAAGAATTGGAGAAGGAGGCATTGACTTTGCTTGCTGAGTCAGCAGTAAAACAGTGAGTGATGGAGTGAGGTTTTAAAAACAAATGAAGAGGAAGTGGGTAAAGGAGCTTTCAGAATAACAGCTGAACTCAACAGATGTGTAGTCAGAAGGACAACAAACACAGATAATAAAATCACCCAGAATAAGCCCTCTGTCATCCTTAGATGAAATAACAGATATAAGTTCAGAAAAAAATTCATGCAATTGTTGTACGTTTGTAGTCTATAAACTAAAATTATATTAATTAACCCTTTCAGTCCCAGGCCAAGCATTATATTTTGTACTTCTTCCATTTATGTGTCTCTGTAAGCCTCTTACTCAACAAGTCCTACAAAGGTAATCAATTATGGCATGTGCAGTTTGTTATATATGGCCGAAACTGTTCAGTAAGTAGTTTCACAACCAAAATGTTCCATTTTTCTTAGAATCTTGTGGCTTCAGACTTCAGACTGACTTTAGACTTTAGACTGCTTCTTTATTCCAATTTGGGAAATTATTTTGTTGCAGTAGCAATTAAACATACAGACATACACAGAATGTATACAACAATTCTTTTTTTAAAAGTAACCCAAAAGTAACAAAAAATATATACAGGAATAACAGCAGTTTGTTAAAAATACAAATATAACTAAGTATAGCTAAATACATTGTTATATAATATGTATTATAATGTATAATACATACACTGCACAGTGTCCTCCTCTCCACCACCTCCTCAAAAGTGTCTCATTTGCAGCCAATAACAGAGCCAGTCTTCCTGATCAGTTTGTTCAGTCTGTTGGTGTCGCCAGCTCTGATGCTGCTCCCCGAGCACACTGCCGCAAAGAAGAGTGCACTGGCAACAGCAAACTGGTAGATGATCTCCAACATCTTGCTGCACATGTTGAATGATCTGAGGCTCCTCAGAAAATAGAGGCTGCTCATCCCCTTCTTGTAAACAGCGTTGATGTTAGTTTCCCAGTTCAGTCTGTTGTTGAGGTACACTCCGAAGTATTTGTAATCCTCAACCACTGCAACATTCTCCCCCAGAATGCACAGTGGTTGTGTGGTCATCCTGTTCCTTCTGAAATCAATAACCATCTCTTTGGTGTTGGCCATGTTAAGCAGCAGGTGATTTCTACCAGAGCATTCCACAAAATCGCCCACCACTGCTCTGTTTTCCTCCTCTCTTCCATCCTTGTTACATCCCACCACCGTTGAGTCGTCCAAAAAGTTCTATAGGTGGCATGATGAAGAGTTGTACTGAAAGTCTGAGGTGTACAAGGTGAAGAGAAAAGGAGACAGAACAGTCCCCTGTGGTGCTCCTGTACTACTTTCCACGCTACAATCGTGGGAGTGAGCATGCTGCAGCAGGTGTATGATGGCTTCATCTACACCCAGATGGGGTTGGTAGAGGGTCCAGTGATGATTTCACCTGTGGTGGGTCAGGGCCAGCCTCTTCAGCATCTTCATCATGGGCGATGTAAGGGCAACGGGTCAGTAGTCGTTGGGGCCTGATGGAGATTTCTTCTTTGGAACAGGAACCACGCAGGATGTCTTCCACAGCACCGGGACTCCCTGCAGACTCAGGCTCAGGTTGAAGAGGTGACCCAGGATCACAGACAGCTGGCTGGCACAAGTCCTACACTCTGTCAGGCCGTTGATGTCCTCCCCCATGTGGCTCACACAACACATTCCAGTCTGTTGTCTCAAAGCAGTTCTGTAGTGACTCATTAGCCTCCTGAGTCCACCTCCCCACTGTTCTGGTGGACACAGGCTGCCTCTGGACAAGAGGGACATACCGTGTTAACAACACCAGGCTGTGATGAGCTCTGCCTAGGGGCGGAAGGGTAGTGGCACTGTATGCATCCTTTGCATTGGCATACAGTAAGTCTAGTGTGGCATTGTCTCTGGTGGGAGAGTTGATAGACTGGTTGAAAGTTGGCAAGGTTTGTTCAAAGTATTGTGGTTAAAGTCTCCAGAAATGACTACAAACGCATTTGGTTGCTGCGTTTGCAGCTCCACTACGGTGGAGTGGATGACATCATGTACTGCTTCCCTGTGAGCCTTTGGGGGTACGTAAACAGTGATCACGATGGCGGACGTGAACTCCCGAAGCTAATAATAAGGCTGCATCCCCACAGCTAGCAGCTCAATGTCCAGGCCACAGACACGTTCCTTCACGGTAACATGCCCAGGATTACACCACTTCTCATTCACAAACAGCACAATCCCTCCTCTCTTCTTCTTACCGCTCTGAGCCGTTCTCTGTCCACCCGCACACAACTGAGGCCGGGTACCTCCACACTCCAGTCTGGGATGTCTGAATGCAACCGCAAGTGAAGGCCATAAAGCTGCACTCTCTGTATTCCCACTGAGTCCTGACCAGCGTGACAAGCTCGTCCATCTTATTTGCTAAGGACCTCACATTCCCCATGATGACCACCGGAACGGACGGTCTGTATCTCCGTGCCTTCACCCTCCATATGGCTCTGGCTCTACAGCCCAACGTCATCTCTTTAGCTCGTCTGGGACTACAATCCTTTCTCCAGGCAGCAATGTGAGTTTAAACAACGCGATCAGCTACTCACGGGTGAAGACAATGCCCCACTCCCCTCTGTACGGCCCTTTGTTACAAAGAGTGTAAAAAGTAACAGAAAGGCCACCAAAAAAGTTGTGAAACTGCACGCGAACATTGCGACACAGTTACCAAAAATGCAGTTAAGAATTAAAAATGAAAAGAAACGGAAAAAACACGCTAAATGAACGAAAATGGCGGAGCTACCAGAACAGGCCACCTCTGGAATTCGAGGCCAGGGATCGCACCACTGACCTCCTGATTGGTAGATGACTGCTCTACCCCCTGATCCACAGCCACCCCACAAAATCAGGTCCCACTGAGATTCAGAGTCCAGAGTGCCAACCCTTACACCATGGAACCCCATGGTTATAGTGTGATTTTGAATAGTTACAGATCTACAGCCATGTTGTTGAGTAGGAAGGTTCCCAGACATTTGATTAATAAAGTGTCATTGTTTGCAATCAACAATAACCATACTGTACCCGTTTCATTCAGCCCAACATGTGTGTCATGAATCACACAGTATGATGCCAGAGTGACACTGAATGTCATAATGGAGGACACATGAATTTCTCCCATTTCCTTCTGGCCACATTTTGTCTTGTTTCTTTCCAGCTTCCACACACACACGCAATATCTGAAAAACATAGGACCTCATGATGTGTCCCTAATATAGTCTCACCTCTCAGAGGACACAGACATTGTTAAACTCAGGGAGGAAATGAGTTCTGTGCTATAATATATGACACACAGCAGTTGACAGGCCTCCCGGATCGCCCTGCCCTTCAAAACTGATGGATACTAATGTGTCACCACATGAAAATGTGTCATGAAACAGGAAGAAATGGAAACACCAAAACACAGAACGATGGCAAGGGGAAATGGAGCAAAATGGACCCACCAATCTATCAGAGGTGCTTTAAAGGAGAAAAAAAGAGAGGTTTCATAAAATGCCCATGTTCTTCCAGTGTGTTGTACCTGTACAGTGAAAGCACCCTCAACTGAGAGTATTACTTCTTTGTTGAGGGCTGTGTTTTTGGTGCATGCAAAGAAAAGAAACATAAAATCACTGCTAGTGTCTTCCTTGTCCATTTTCTTTCCCCTGCATTTGAAAGCAGCCATCTAAAGGGAAAAGGCTTTTCCTATTTCTGCTTCTGAAGACACGTCAGGGGCCTGGGCGTGAGTGCATTGTTCAGTGGAGCAAGGCATTTTCCTGCTGCAAATGAAGACCAAAATCCATCCTCCAGGCTGAATTATTAACAACACACATGCCTAAGAATCCCAGGGTCCACGAGAGAGGAGGAGATGGAAAGGAGAGAGGAGTGGTGAGAGGAAATTGAGGTTGAAGGAGAAAAGGGGCAGAGACAGTATGTTGGTTAGCTAAATTTCCTTTTGTCAGATATAGAGGAGCACACACACACACTTACTAGAAAGTCCAACCAGCAGCTGCAATACTAAAGTCCTCATCCGAAAATGACAAAATAGACTGTCCTTAAAAATGACCTAAATGACCATTTAAAAAAATGATTCATGTGAGCTTTTTGTGATCTGCCGCCTCTGTTGTTAAGGTTAAAGTCAAGCTGACTAAAACTGTGCTTAAGATTGGGGAAAAAATCATCTTCAAGAAACCATTGCAGAATGTTGGTTGGACATATGACACAAACAGCAATCTCTTGTGTCAAAAGACAAATACTTTTAACAACAAACCCACAGACCCCGACCTCCTCCCTGAGAGTTTTTGTGGTGGTATAATAAAATCACACTACTACCACATATGCTTCTGAGAGAGGACAGGCAACATGAGTCAGTAAAATGTAAACATTTTAAGTATTTGAACAAATGACCAACACTGTCATCCTTCTGGTGGGCACAACTGCTTAATACCACTAATGTGCAGTTATCTTTTGGTCTCAACCTGTTGCATCAGCCAGTTCTACGCTTTTGCTTATGTAGCGAGTGAATCTCCCACTAATGCTGTATATTATTGTTGGGTGTAGTGTCCTCGATGTGGGTGTGTTATGAATAATCAGCTGACACTAATAAATTACCACCTGTGACAGCTCACTGGTGAACAAATCTCGATCCAAATTTGAACTAATTATGAAAAGTATAAGCACAGACCTGAGTGGAAGAGAAATGCCATGATATAGTCCAAGAATTAGTGCTGTCCTTCTGTCAAATTGGAGAATAGAATGACCATCCTTGACTGGGACATGCCCAATTGGAGACTCACTTTTAGTCTCCAAGTTCAAGCTTGAGACAATAACAAAAACCTGTGGAGACGTGATCAGGGCTATTTTGTCACACTTGACAAATCTCCTCCAATGCCTCAAGGTATATTCTACAACAGTTTTCAAGTGCAAGGAGTCGTGCTCCTATTTAATGGCATGAGAGGTTAAAGTACAATAAATACCAGTGTGTTTAGGTCCCTGTAAAGCCACTAAGCCCAAGACAGCCCAAGATTTGTGCATTAATTTGTGCTAAATATAATCAGAGTATTATTAAGGGCTTAAAGTAATAAACTAATTGAACATAGTGATCTGGAAAAATGTTAATTCATCCAAGCTCGTTTTTAGTCTAATGTGGAATTAAATGAATTATGGGACGGAAGGATTTGCACCAAAGTCTTCTGTCTGCTTTAATGCTTTACTGTGAGTTAGCATTTTAAGTTAAATTCTTAAGTATGGTGTCTACCCAAATAACCTTTGTTCCATGTAATTGGTATAGATCTCATATGGGTTTTATAGGCTTGACCTCACATCTCAGCAGACCTGCTTGATGAACTTTGCGTATACATTATATGTGATGAGCAAATCAGAATATGATGATAATTCTGTCCAAGGGCTGACCATATTCTTATGACCAAGAAACACATTTATCGCCACCATTTTACCAGTCATCTCAGTAAGACGCTAATTTCCTTCAACTGTCCTGTGTGGAGTAGATTATTGTGTGAATGCTGAATGTTTACAGCGTTGATTTGGTGTCCCGGCTCTGACCTGATAGCTTCCCACAATGAAACACCAAGCTTAGCACAGCTCAGAGTCAGGGGTGGTGATAACATCTTCCCCCTTGGGGAAATAGATTCAGAGCATTCAGGTGGACGTTTGGGTACAGGCAGACTTATGAAATGCTATATAAGCAGCAGCAGCTAGTGTCAACATAGCTTTCAGGTGAGCAGTGTTGCAGCAGGCATGGCAGCAAGAAAGTGAGCAGAGTGCTGATGACTTAACTGCTTCGATGAAGTGATAAGAGTGTGCCATGTGAGTAAAGCAGTGAACTTGAGCTGAATGCTTGAACAACCTCCCTGGCTTTGTTTCATTTGACAGCACTGAGGTCTCTTATTAATTATTATATTCTGGAGAGATGAACTTCAAGTTTATTGATGGCATGTATTAATTTTTCCTGCTGAGGTTCCCTACAATATTTTTTATATTGCTTTGGACACATGGTCATGGTCCCCTGTTTGTTCTCTCCCTGTGCTTCTGTGTGTTTGTCTGGGCGTGGTGCTCCGTTTCCATCCTGCTGCCAATTCACCTGCACAACCCATCCACTCATCAATTTCATTCAATATGTACACCGATCAGGCATAACATTATGACCACTGACAGGTGGAGTGAATAACACTGATTATCTCTTCATCATGGCACCTGTTAGTGGGTGGGATATATTCGGCAGCGAGTGAACATTTTGTCCTCAAAGTTGATGTGTTAGAAGCAGGAAAAGCGTGGGGGAGCATAAGCATTTGAACAAGTTTGGAAAGGGCTAAATTGTGATGACTAGACAACTGGGTCTCCAAAACTGCAGCTCTTTTGGGGTGTTCCCGATCTGCAGTGGTCAGTATCTAACAAAAGCGATCCAAAGAAGGAACCGTGGTGAACCGGCAACAGGGTCATGGGCCGCCAAGGCTCACTGATGCATGTGGGGAGCGAAGACTGGCCCAGGTGGTCCGATCCAACAGACGAGCTACTGTTGCTTGAATTAAAGGTGTCAGAATACACAGTGAATTCAAGTTTGATGCGTATGGGGCTGCTTACCCGCAGGCCAGTCAGGGTGCCCATGCTGACTCCTGTGCACCGCTGAAAACGCCAACAATGGGCATGTGAGCATCAGAACTGAACCACAGCAATGGAAGAAGGTGGCCTGGTCTGATGAATTACATTTTCTTTTACATCACATGGATGGCCGGGTGCATGTGCGTTGCTTACCTGGGGAACACATGATGCCAGGATGCACTATGGGAAGAAGACAAGCCGAGGGAGGCAGTGTGATGCTTGGCAATGTTCTGCTGGGAAACCTTGGGTCCTGCCATCCATGTGGATGTTACTTTGACACGTACCACCTACCTAAGCAGACTATTTTCACCCTTTCATATAAACAGTATTCCCTGATGGCTGTGGTCTCTTTCAACAGGATAATGAGCCGTGCCACAAAGCAAAAATGGTTCAGGAATGGTTTGAGGAACACAACAATGAGTTTGAGGTGTTGACTTGGCCTCCGAATTCCCAAGATCTCAATCCAATCGAGCATCTGTGGGATGTGCTGAACAAACAAGTCAGATCCATGGAGGCCTCAACTGGCAACTTATAGGACTTAAAGAATCTGCTGCTAACATCTTGGTGTCAGATACCACAGCACACCTTAAGGGGTGGAGTCCATGCCTCGATGGGTCAGGACTGTTTTGGCAGAAAAAGAGCTACCAACACATTATTAGGCAGGTGGTCATAATGTTATGCATGATCGATGTATATATAAACCTCAGCTCTACACTTCAGTCCGCCACATTATTTAGTTTGCCAATGTGGTACTAACACTATGGCCAAACTTTAACTCTAGTACAGTGTTTTTCTCGTATTTGACTGAGCCCGTATTAACTCTGTTTTCATGTGCCTCAAATTCATTATCTCCTGTGATCTCTGTCTACCTGCCAGTCTGCCTTCCAGCCAGCTGCTCAGCTCTATCTGCCGGTCCCACTCCACTGTAAACTCTGGCTTAACTCTCCAAACCCCATCTCACCACATTCTTAATAAAACTGCATTTGAACCTTGGTAAGCCTCTTGTCTGAGTGCTGCTTTTGGGTGAAAAATTAACAGTCTTTCAACAGCAATCTACCGCATGAATGGAAAGTAATGGCCAGCAAACAAAACCTGCACTGCTCCATTTGTGCTTCTTACAGCTGAAGTCTAAAAACAAGTGTTTGTTGATTTTATGGCAGATGTGTTCCCTTTTTTTTCCCCACATTTATTGCATCAAAGTTTGATATACTTGAGAAAAAGACTGTATTTGATGGGTCAGTTATCTGTAATGGATACTTATTCACTTCCTTCCTCAATTCACTCACATCTGTTTCCTTGTAGGAGATATGTGGAGATGTGGAAGCAGACGAGAGGAGCAGTAGGAAAGACAAATGGAGCTCACTTCAAGTCTTAAGGCAGAGAAACTGGTTAAAAGTCTCAGTCATAAAAGTAAGTGGAGGGTACAATCTGCTCTGATCTGTCACATATTTACAAAACTGCACACCTCTCCCAAGATGGCGATAACTCCTGAAGTCTTTTAGAGGATAAAGCCTGTGTGAAAAGACTGCCTGTGATAAAACAATCAAATAAAGTAGTCAAAGTAACATTTACCTGAAAATATGGTGGATTATTACTTCATATCGTATTCATCCTGATCTTCACTCTACTTCTAACATCTGTCCAATAAAAGTAAAATGACCTATATTCCCCAAATTCAACTCTGTTCTTCATGCCCCGATTGTTTCCGTGTACTGCTTTTGTTGGCCGTAAACAACTTCACGCACTTAAACACATATGCACTTAAGTGATTTCTTCTGTAAAAAGGGGTATTTCCTTACAATATCCCCTCATGCCATAAACACAGCCTGCCTATCCCGTGTTGTTTCAGAAATGTGCTCCACAACAGGAGTGGCACTAAAGAACACTTAAGGTGGCCACTTTTCCAGACAGCACAGTGGGGAGATAACAAAGGCGGCTGCAGGAGTCAATAAAGAGGCCAGGAATAGCAGGAGGATATCACTGATAGAGGTAAACAAGCCTGAAGAAAAAAATTGAAGAAAGGGGTTTGTTTTCAAATCTTGTCTGCCAAAGCTTCTACAGGTTTTGTTCAGTTTGAGTTAATTCATATTCTCAGCAGTGCATTTCATAGCTCTTTGTATACAGCACAGTCTGACCCTGAACACTGGCCAGAGGCTTTTTTCTTTTTTTCCATCCATGTATGCTCAATAATACATCTACTTCCCTAGGAAAATATAATCATTTAAACTTGGATTTTTTATTTTGTCACAAATTTTAATATTAGACAAATAGTAAATACAAAATGCAGTTTTTAGATAATGATTTTACTTATTAAGGGAAAAAAGCTATCCAAACCTATATGACCCTATGTGAAAAAGTAATTGCCCCCCTTGTTAAATCATCAAAAATCATCAGTCAACTGTGATTAACCACATTTTTTTGGAAAGCTGAGTTCAGTTTCACTGACCACACCCAGGCCTGATTACTGCCAGACCTGTTCAATTAAGAAATCACTTAAATAAAACCTGTCTGAGAAAGTGAAGTAGAATGAGAGATCTTGAACAGAAACACATCATGCCACAATCTAAAGAAATTCAAGAACAAATGAGAAACAAAGTAATTGAAATCTATCAATCTGGAAAGGGTTACAAAGTCATTTCTAAGGCTTTAGGACTCCAGTGAACCACGATCAGAACCATTATCCACAAATGGAGAAAACTGGGAAAAGTGGTGAACCTTCCCAGGGGTGGTCTGCCTACCAAAATTACTCCAAGAGCACAACAACGACTCATCCAGGAGGTCACAAAAGAACCCAGAACAACATCTAAAGAACTGCAGGCCTCACCTGCCTCTGTTAAGGTCAGTGTTCATGATTCAACAATAAGAACGAGACTGGGCAAAAATGGCATCCATGGGAGAGTTCCAAGGCGAAAACCACTACTGACCAAAAAGAACACAAAGGCTTGTCTCATATTTGCCAAGAAACATCTTGATGATCCCCAAGACTTTTGGAAAAATATTCTGTGGACTGACTAGACAAAAGTTGAAATTTTTGGAAGGTGTGCGTCCCATTACATCTGGCTAAAAAGAACACAGCATTTGATAAAAAGAACATCAAACCAACAGTCAAACATGGTGGTGGTAGTGTGATGGTCTGGGGCTGCTTTGCTGCTTCAGGACCTGGACGACTTGCTGTAATTGATGGAACCATGAATTCTGCTCTCTACCAGAAAATCTTGAAGGAGAACGTTCGGCCATCAGTTAGTGACCTCATGCTCAAGCGCACTTGGGTTATGCAACAGGACAATGACCCGAAACACACCAGCAAGTCCGCAGCATTATTTGATTTTTACTTTCATAGCATGAGAGATGCTTTTCAGATTTATAGCCTCTTATGACCTTTACCTTATTGTTCAGTGTTTTTACAGTGTGACACAGAAATGTGACCTTATTTTTTATAATGAAAATAGTCTACCAAAGTTGTGAGTGGTCAAAATGTTACCGCAGTCCCCAGCCAGAGGATTTTGTCTGTCTTTGAACTCGCACTACTGTTTGTTCAAAATAAATGAAAAGATGTATCCTCATGCATTTGTTGTCTTTTGGTTTTCATGCTGTATCTAGCTCGCACCAAATCCTGACTCCTAAACCGGGTATGAACAGAAGCATGACTTTGCATACTCTCACACCCTGTCAGAGCACTGAATGTCGCCACTGGATATAAAGCATGAGGTGCAGAATCATAAACATGAACATAATTCCTGGGATACTGGGCTGTTGATCTCTCCTATTTATAAGTGCCAATAATCGGGTTTAATGAAAGGCCACATGTTGGAGAGTGAGAGGGGCACAGCTGGTGAGAGGCATGGAGAGAGACTATCATTTACATGCTTAAACCCAGCTGCTAATTAGATTATAGCACAACATGTCAAGCATGCCATTAAGATGGATGGGAAATGTTTTCTCCCCAATAATAACCACCTCCTAAGTCAAAGTCCTAATGTTTTCATTGGATCAAAAACATATTTGACATTACACTGTTGGTAAAATAGTGTTTAATGTTATGTAACAATGATGTAGGCAATCCATATTTATCTAAAGAATCAGAATCTATCACTCTGGATTTCATTAGTCACAGCTATGTCTCTATTTCTAGCATCAAAAAATGGATCCAGTGAAGGTGTTTTTTTAGTGACAAAGAGCTTTGGAGAAAATGTTCCTCCTGTCCCTGCTCTCCTCACTGGGTATTTTCTTTGTTTGTCACTCCCCTCCTCTCTTTGTCTCTCTCCTCGCTGTGGGAAATGTGCGGTGGAGACGTGTCTCATGTCGTCGTGCCGTCCTGCTCAGTAACAAAGTGCTGATTTGAATGGGCTGACAGGTCGTGAAAGTTTCATCAGCATGAGGAATGTCTGTTTTCCCCTCAACTTTCTGTTTACTGCTATCAATAATTTGTGAACAACAAACAGCAGATGTCTCACCCCCTAACAAAGGCTGTGTGGCTGTGTGTATGTGTGTACATGTGTGTGTGTTTGAGCATCAGTGTGTCTATGTAATGCACGTGTGTGTGTGTGTGTGTGTGTGTGTGTGTGTCTGTGTCTGTGTGTGAAACAGATGTTCCTCACTGCTAGAAGCAGACAAGGATGGACTTTGAACACTGTAGCTAATTGTGAATTAATCAATCTATTACCGTGGAGGCTGAAGGGAAAAGACCACAGCGCCAGCACCAAGTAGAGTCTCACTGCTGTTATTGTAACAGTAGGGCTACCAGTAACTGTATTAAGGGTGGAGGGACACCTGGAAACAATACGCTGAAGTGAACCCAGAACTTCAGGGGAATATTCCATCGAATTCAAATTCACACTGACGCATTTAAGAACGGAAATATTTCAAATCCAAATTTATGACAAACTTAATTCAGTTAAAGGTCTAGAAATGGGATTTGAGCTGCTTGCTAGTGTCTGCATGCTGACATGCACACAACACATTTTGCTTGTAAAGCACTTTTCTTAACAAGGATAAAAAGTTTACCGGGTACTGGGGAGCTCTGGGATGAAGCGCTTGGGCAGTGAGAGAAAAAAAAAAAAATGAAAAACTCACATTACTGGCAGAGCAGTACATATTTCTTAATTGTGGTTGTGGGGTTTCAGGGCCAAGAAAATGTTATGTTATGTGACTTAAAACTAATAATGTAATAATTTAGTGTTACATAATGTTAGACAATTCTCGCTGCAATGTTTACGCTGAGACATTAGTAGGAGAGAAAGTGAAACAAATATGCTCACTGATGAAGTCAGTCTGCGATGTCCTGAAGTAATCCTTAAAAAACTGTGTGTCATGAAAAATAATAATCACAAAATAACATTGAGGCTCATAGTGAAAGGATTTGCACTGTGATTTGCCCCCAATGTCAGGGCCAAGCCACTAACTAGCTGGGTGGGTGAGTGTCAGCCAGGTTCTTTATCGGTACTTAACTGGATCCTTTTCATTATTAAAGAACTGATTTTCCTTTATATTATCATTCTTTAAAAAGAATAAAACTCGGAGCAGAATAAGAATTGATTTATATTTTAAACACAAGAATTGTATTAGCACAGTAAAGTTTCAAACAGTCGCTTTATATACTCAATCATATCTCACTGGAAACAAGTCTGAAATGGCAACCAAATTAATATCAGTGGCGCCAAAACACTGAGTGAACTTTAGAAAGAATGAACACAGATGAGTTATTATCAGTTCTTCCTCCTGTCCTCTGTCCTCCTCCCTCTGCTGGTGTCATTCACTACCTGTCGAGTTATTAAGAGTTCATCTGCCTGAACTCGATCAGGCTTGGCACACAGGACGCAGGAGTCAACTCAATTCAACTTACTCTTTTCTTTTATTTGAGTTTTTCTTTGTTGTTGAATCATAATCAGGTTGATAACCTCAAAAAGAGAAAGAACAGAAATCAGTTTCAACACTTTAAATCATAATCATAAACATCAGCTCTCTCTCTTAGCCTTCACAAATTAAATAGATTCAGATCCATATCATCAATCAAATCAATCTCACAATCTCATATCTTGAGAGAAAATAAACCTAACATATAATTAATGTACATAATACATCCATACATAGCAATAGCGTCTCTGTGCTTCTCTCACTCAAACTGCACCCAGGGCAGACAAAAGGCCACCCAGGTGCTCAACCAAGGTTAATCACCATGGTGCTTCTCAGTGTCTCTCTGAAAAGTGAACACTCGGACCCTCTACTGCTCTCTGGCACATATCTCACACACAACATAAACATTTAACACATCCTCACCCTAAAAAAAAAACAGCATATAATGCATAAGTCAACACTACCTGCAGGCACACCTGGCAGAGGGTAGGGGCTGCCATCTCAGCCAGTAGCTATGTTTGCAAGAAGTTGCCAGATTTTAAGATATGTGTCAAACTAAGCTAGCAGTTCAGCTACATACAGACAGCTTTTATTTCAGCCTGATCATAACAATTCAGTATTTGCTTGACAAGCACACAGTGGCTGTATAAAACAACAACTGTAGACAAAGCAGGTGAACATATCTCTTGTCTAAATGTTACCTTCACTTCACCTGGTTCACTGTCTCTACCATAGCCTCTCTGTTCTGCTCTGCTGTCCGCTCAGTGTGCATGTGTGTGTGCGCATGTTTGTGTGTGTGTGTGTGTGTGTGTGTGTGTGTGTGTGTGTGTGTGTGTGTGTGTGTGTGTGTGTGTGTGTGCAGAAGTGTGTTACTGTTGCTGGGGCCCAGCAAAATGTGGTAGAGAACTCTCAGCATAGTTTTTGTTTGGCTTTCGGCGTTCTGAAAAAGACACTAGCACTGCTCCTAAATGTTATAATGGCTTGGAAAATCGTGGTGATGTTGTCAGCACGTCGAATCAAATTTGAAACTGCTGGCTAAGGATAAGCGTAAATACAGTAAGATTGTTATTCACGTTGGCGGTAATGACACCCGGTTATGCCAATCGGAGGTCACTAAAATTAATGTGGAATTGGTGTGTACATATGCAAAGACGATATCGGACTCCGTAGTTTTCTCTGGACCCCTGCCAAACCTGACCAGTGATGATATGTTTAGCTGCATGTCATCATTCAATTGCTGCCTGTCGCGGTGGTGTCCAGCAAACGGTGTGGGCTTCATTGATGTTGAAGACCTGGTCTGATTAGGAGAGATGGCATCCATCCCACTTTGGAGGGAGCAGCTCTCATCTCTAGAAATCTGACCGATTTTATTTATTAACCTAACCCCTGACAACTCAAAGTTGAGACCAGGAGGCAGAGCTGCAGTCCTATACGCTTCTCTGCGCTTCCATTAGAGCAGTTACCCACCCAACACTCCATAGAGACTGTGTCTGCCCCCCAACCACATAAACTAAGTAAACCAAAAGTACAGAGAAGAGGAGTTAAACATAAAAATTTAATTAAAATTAAAACAACCACTGCAATAGTACAACAAGATAGGATAATTAAATGTGGACTCCTTAACATCAGATCTCTGTCCTCTAAAGCTGTTTTAGTAAATGAGTTAATATCAGACCATAATATTGATTTATTTTGTCTGACTGAAACCTGGCTGTATCCTGAAGAGTATGTTAGCCTAAATGAAGCTACTCCTCTGAGCCATATTAATACTCATTCCTCGAGGCAGCGGCAGAGTGGTGGAGTTGCAGCTATTTTTGACTCAAGCCTTTTAATCAACCCTGAACCTAAACTCGACTATAACTCATTTGAAAGCCTTGTTCTCACTCTTTCTCATGAAAAATGGAAAACAGTGCAGCCAGTTTTATTTGTTATAGTATACCGCTCTCCTGGTCCTTAGAGTTTCTATCAGGTTTAGTCCTTAAAGCAGATAAAGTAATTATTGTAGGTGACTTTAATGTTCATGTTGACATTGATAATGACAGCCTTAGCACTGCATTTACCTCAGTATTAGACTCAGTTGGCTTCCATCAGAATGTGCATGAACCGACTCACTGCTTTAAGCACACCCTCGACCTTGTTCTGACATATGGCATTGAAATTGAAGACCTAATAGTCTCCTCACAGAATCCTCTTTTATCGGACCATCATTTAATAACTTTTGAATTCATATTACCAGACTACCAGCCAGTAGGCAAAAATTCTTATACCAGACTCCTGTCTGATAGTGCTGTAGCTAAATTTAAGGATATGATCCCATCAGCATTTAATTCAATGCCATGTCCCAATACAACAGAGGACTCCTATGCTAACCTTTGTCCCTCCCAAACTGACTACCTGGTTGATAGTGCTACAGGTTCATTGCATATGACACTTGACTCTGTTGCTCCCTTAAAAAAGAAAATAATTAAACAGAGGAGGTTAGCTCCATGGTATACCCCTCAAACCCGCAAATTATAGCAAACTTCATGGAAAATAGAAAGGAAATGGCGTTCTACCAATTTGGAAGAATTTCGGTTCGCCTGGCAAGACAGTCTTAAAATATACAGGAAAGCCCTCCGCAGTGCCAGGGCAGCCTATTACTCTGCACTAATAGAGGAAGATAAGAACAATCCCAGGTTTCTCTTCAGCACTGTAGCCAGGCTGACTGAGAGCCATAATTCTGTTGAACCATGTATTCCTTTAGTTCTGAACAGTATTGACTTCATGAGCTTCTTTAATGATAAAATTCTTAGTATTAGAGACAGAATTCACCAACTAATTTCAATAATTTCATCATCAAAATCATCAACCTGTATTTTAGACCCCATCCCGACTAAGCTGTTTAAAGAAGTATTACCTTTGATTGACTCCTCCGTATTAGACATGATCAATCTGTCATTATCAACAGGCTACGTACCACAGTCCTTTAAAGTAGCTGTGATAAAACCACAGACGCTGTCTCTACATTTAAGAGTAGGCTTAAAACTTTCCTTTTTGATAAAGCTTATAGTTAGGGTTGGCTCAGGCTTGTCCTGGACCAGCCCCTAGTTATGCTGCTATAGGATTAGAGTGTCGGGGGACCTCCAAAGATACACCGAGCTCCTCTGTCCCTCTCTCCCTCTCCATCTGCACGCTTTCATGTCCTACCACGGCGTGTTATTAATTTAGCTTCTTCCCCAGAGTCTCTGTGCTTTGTTGTCTCACAGGTTCCCATGGATAGTGGCTGAATCTGGATTGTGGATTACAGCTACGTCTCCTGCCATGACCCTGCCTGACATCCACTGCAACTGCTACTACTGCTATTACATCCACTGTGACTGTTACTGTGACTGCATGTCTGTCTGTCTGTCTCTGTCTCTCTGTCTCTCTGTCTCTCTCTCTCTCTCTGACTGCATTTCTGTCTTTCTCTCTCTGTCTGTCTCACTTTCTCTCTCTTGCGCTCCCTCTCTCACCCAACCAGTCGAGGCAGATGGCCGCCCACCCAGAGCCTGGTTCTGCCTGAGGTTTCTGCCTGTTAAAAGGAAGTTTTTCCTCGCCGCTATTGCCAAGTGCTTGCTCATGAGGGAATTGTTGGGTCTCTGTAGATAAAAGAGCTCGGCCTGTACCATCTCTATATGGAAAGTGTCCTGAGACAACTTTTGTTGTGATTTGGTGCTATACAAATAAAATTGAATTGAACTGAAATTGAATTGAAATTGTCAGGGAAGCAGGTGGTCTAGAGTTGATGAGTCTCTCATGGATTTGGAATGCTGGACTATTTTTTGAGATACAACATCCAGCTGCACCATCCAGATGGTGACCCTAACCCTAACCCTGCAGATAATTTCACTCAAAATCACAAATGTCAACCTACTGGTGGCGTGAGAGGAAAATTCAGGGAATCACCTGTGACTGGGATCCATCCTCTGTGGACAATGCATGGCTGTACACTGGGCTGGATGGGAAAAGTGCAAGTCGCTACCACTTCATATTGCACCAGCAGGTAAAATCAAAAGTCAACAGAAATGCTTACACAATTGTACCTTTGTTCCCATTTCAACAGATTAAACTGCCTTTTAGGTTTTCCATTACTTTACCATTACCAAAAAAAGTATAAAAGAGCTTGTTTAATCTTTTTTTTTAAATCATGGGTTCCAATTCTGCAAATGCTGCAATAGATACAGAGTGATTGGGTTACAGAAGCTTGTGGAACATTAACTGGAATTTTCACTGCTGCTGATGCTTGGCTAAAAGTCAGGGGGTCTTCAAAGTTCACAAAGACCATGAACATGCACAAAATTGCATGCAAAACACAGGAAAACAGTTCAGAGTTTTTTTTTAAAGACATTTTACTCAGAATAAGAAATGTTGACCTGCTGGCAGTGCTGGGGGAAATGTTACAGGATCACTGAAGTCAGTGGGATTAATGATCTGGGCACCATGGATAACAGTACATACTTTCATGGTAATCCATCCAATAGTTATTGAGATATTTCAGTCTAGACCAAAGTTGACTGGCCATTGACCACTGACCATTGCCATCCATACATCAATTTTAGTATGGCTAAAAACTTGAGACAGTGCTTCCAGGCTGCATGGCTAATCCACTTGTGGAGGCTCTGGAGACCTGAAGTGGGTATTTGACACTTCAGATGAGAGAATTCACTTAAAACCAACTTGCTGAAAAAAGAAAAACTTGTTGTATTTAGCTGCAGCCAAACAAACACCAGAGGCCATTGAATATCACTGTGAGCTGAAATTGCAGCATGCCGGGGTGAAATGAATGGCTTAAGCTGTATTTTCCTTTTGAAAAATGCTCCAGGGGGGGCATGTAAGGCAAAAGGCTGAGAACCAGCAGATTTGGAGTTTTACTTCTATAAACATTTCTCAGAGGCAGTGCTGTTCTTCAAGTAGAAATAATCTCATTGGTTGAGTTAAACCCCAGTGCGTGCAGCAGGCTAGGAAGGGAGCTCAATAGTACTCATAATGTAGTGTATTGCATTCAAAAGCAAGTGGGCATACTGCCAGGCTAAAGAAGACACATCTGGACAGTCTCTTGATCACAAATTTATGCCTGCTGTCAGCATATACTGCACACATGTTGCAACTTGCTGGAAATACAAACCAACAAGCAACAAACACTTGGTTAAAGAAGTATAGGTTTTTTCAAAGCACTTCATATATGCCTGTTTCTGATATGATGAAATACTCATTTCAGATCTACCAGGCAAAACACAGCAGTTTCTGTGCTCCTTTTATGGTGCTGAGTAAACTGAATGCAGCTTCAATCATTTTTTTTAGATCATTTTTGGATGAATTTAACAGCTATGGTGCTGTTTCTTGCTAACAAATGCAAAAACCAAGTGTTTAGAATTCCATAAATCTCTGAATTTCACCTCTGACTGGCTTCTTCTCTGTAACACTAGCTGTCTGAGGTTCATGGGTATTGTAGTATTTAGAGTCATCTGCCATGCCAAGCTTACAGACAAAACATGATTCAGTTGAAGTTGAAATCATTAAAACCAGTGATTATAAGATGAGCATAAAGGATCTGAGAGAGTCCCATGTTTCTATGTTAGGTAACATCAATGACATAGGGGTAGTGGATGGAAACAAGAATTCATTCACATTTTCTTTTGCGTTCAGTTAAAATTTGCAATTCATTTGGATGGAAACTTAGACGGGAAGCATTTCATTATTAACACCTGTGTTTTTTCTACTGTGGCATGCCAACATGTCTTTAGCCGTACAGTCAATCCAGTTCAATAGTCCTGAAAAAAATACTGCCATATCAAACATTTGAATGTCTCTGAGCCGTGTGATTTATTTGCCAGCCAGCCAAAAGTAACTGAATTGTTTCATGCAAGTATCCACTTTTTAGCCGTTTTTCCTGGTTTGGGCCACAGAGGCAACAACTTGATCTGTGAGGCCCAGCGTCTTCCTCTGGCTGGTCATGGGGGATCTCTGACACTGAACGTGTTTGACTTGATGACAACAGTGTGAACAGCACTGTTGAATCTATAGAGCAGTACAGAGAAGCACAAGAACATTCTCACAACTGATAGATGTGATTGTTTAGTGCCATCATTGAGGGTTGTCAACCAATGAGATTATTTTTGCATCCAGAGCAGCTCTACCATTAAGAAACATTTGCAGATCTAAACCTAGAGCCAATGGTAAAGAAAAGGTAAAACATACTGACCACTGTCCCTCTGGTTCCCTGGAATACACAGTGCGGATCTAGTGGTAAGACCAAAGCAGAGGTGGCATAGGTAAGAGCTTGTCTCCTCAGGAGGACTATAGCCTAATCCACTGATTGTGTCAGTTGTGTTTGTGGTGTTGGTGGGAGTGCACAGCATCTTAAAGCTTCAATCCCTGACCTCTGACTCCCACACTGAGGTACAGGTGCTGATTACACACCATGTGGCCATCTGTGGGCAGAGCTCACACATGCAATTATGCTACACTCATTCCACACACGCACACACACACACACACACACACACACACACACACACACACACACACACACACACCGATGTATGCACACAACTGCACCTATGCACAGTAAAATAAAGCGTGTGTGCGATCAGACACGCACACACAACATGAGCTCTAGGTATCAAAGCAGGTACTGCTGAGTCCACTGACAGTCTAATAAATCTGATGTCAGAGGTCCTGAACTCTGCAGCAGGACAAAGACAAGCTTTAAGAATACCAACAATGAGTAAAGAGAAAGAAAAAGAGCAAAGTCCTTTAAGGCCTCAACAAGAAACAACACACACTCTCTTTAGCAGAATAAACATTATGTCTATGTCCATGTTAAACATATTTCAGACCAAATCTTTGCTGGCTGCTTTTCCATAAAATAACCAAATTATCAAACAGATTCAGCACGACAGACTCTTGTCTTTTTTAAAGTATCATAAGGCATCATTAAGACACTGTAGAAATGCATTTAACCGTAATCAAATTACAGTAGAGTTTAAGTGGTGCTCATTAGAACTGCTTCACACAAACATTATGATTGTATGGTAATTATTATAATCAGCCAGATGAGATAAACAGGCAGGAACAGGGAGCTGAATGCAACTCTATAATTAGTGACATGATATTACTTTTTTTTTTTTTCTGCTTTATTATGATAGTGACAGTTGGGGAGAGACAGGAAAGGCAGGGGTGCAGTGGTGAGGACTGCCTTAATACATGGTATGCTCGACCAGGTGAGCTACCGTGATGCCCTAACATGACATTAAATTGAATGTGAATGCTTGCAGTGTGCCTGATGATTGCACTGTAAGAAAAACATTTCCTTAAGAATCTGCAGCTGCAGTTTACAGATCTTTACATTAGGATTTATGTCACCATTTACTTTGCATGTGAATGTTGCCAACATGTCTAAAATTGGTGTAAATTTGCCAAATTGTTTATTTCAGTTGTTGAAATGCTGTGTTCTACTTGTTCTGCTCATGATTTAATTCAGCTGAACAGCATCAAAGCCATAAAGTGAGAAATGAGATTTATATGTATTTTTAATTGATTTATTGATTGATTATGAGCTGCACACTCTGCTCTTACTCCCTCTGTCTCTCAAATATATGTCAGTATTGAGACTTCACTGGGGTGGGCCACCCAATTACATTAATGGCTGCCAAAGAATATTTAGTGACTCATTTTAGCAATTTGTATTTTCATTTTTGTATGTGTCTGAGAGAACAAAGCTGTATGTAGTCTTTATAGTAGATTATTTATTGGACAATTTCCTGACTCTCTACTCCTCCCATTTCTTTTTCTTCTTTATCCCAAGACAGGGAAGGCAAGGTGAGCAAATTCAAGCAGTTAGTGAGTAAACACTAAAATGAGGCAAATAATTAAGTAGAATTAAAATTGTGAAATAAGAAATAAGCTTCTAGAAATAGAGTAATGTATTCTTTCAAATAATAGACAAATAACCCCCACCATTGATGGGACATAATGTATAATTTGTTGATAAGGACTTTTTTCACTGAAAACTGCTAAAAGCTTGAAACAAGGCTGATGACAGATGCAGGCAGAGAACTGCAGAGTCCAGTGATAATTCTGTGTGGGGTCAGCAGTGTTATGTATGTATGTATGTATGTATTTATTTATTTATTTGGTTTTTACATTTCTTGGTAAATTGTGTTAAACGTGGCTCTGAATCTTGCCAAATTCCTGTCCCATATTTGTTCAGAAAATGAAGCCTGTAAGAGAGCTGCTGAAACCATGTTTGCACAATGTACCAATGTGAAGTTTTCTACTTTGTACATATTTGATTGGTGCTCTATCACTTCTAACCCACTGTAGCATAACATCTGACTGAAGCTATTTGTCAAGTTAAGTAAAAGCAGCAAGAAAGTCCCCAGGGAGGTGTACATTTGACATTATTTTGGAGGAATTGTAATAGAATGTGGCATATGAGCAGAAGACGGGGAGTTTGATGGAGCTGAAGGGCAAGACAGGAAAAAAAAAAAAAGTGGGAAAACATCTGGCCATTCTGCTGGGCAGATTGTGAGGGATTCAGATGGGAGTAGCCTCATAAAGATGAAAACCTGTCTTTAAGTAATGTGGCAAGAAGACGCACCTTTAGGCCTTTCCTCTTTGTACATTAAGTGCAGCTCAGTTGAGTTTTGTGACAGCTTGTCAGCTTACCTAATACCCACTTCCTGTTTGTGGCAGGTCTTTTCAACACCAGTGAGGTGAGATTGCCTGGTTTTAGAGCGCCACTTCTCAGTGTTAAGAAAAATCTCAATTTTCCACCTGCCAGACTATTATTTATCTATTCACTCCTGACATGTCATTTTTTCCTCACATTTTTTATGCACAGAGGTACTTTGTGTGTGTCCGTGTCTACTTGTGTCGGTTTCAGTGTGTCTGTGTTTATGTGTGTGTGTGAGCCAACTTGGCAGTGCAGTTCCAGTATCCTGCAGAACACCACTTATCATCTAGGACCCCCTTTTTTCCACAGCATGTTACACAGGTAGGTGCCATCTGTATGCGTGTGTGTGTGTAGTGTGGCTATCCTTGAGACAGTACCTGTATGAACCACCCAGACTCAATTCCCAGTTTCTCACAGCATTTCCTGTCATCTTGCTAGGGATCAAAGACACTGATACTGAACTACACAAGTTCACACAACATTGAGTAGCAGTGATGGTGAAGCCACTCAGTGAAGGTCCAATTTTACAAGAAACTCTACTTTTCTTTGGAGGTACAGTGACTTTAATAGTTTATGAACTCTGTTTTTTTGGTAGTGACTATCAATGATCACCAATATTTTTGTGCTTTGATTTGTTGTAAAAGGTAAAATGCACATTTTCTTTTGCCTTGACATGAGTGTTGTCCCCCCAGCCTAGTCTCCCATGCAAACCTCCAGACTGACTTTTTCCACGAGCAGCACTGGTGGTACTACAGAAAATTTTAGGAGCACCAGCACAAAAGCAGAACAGCTTCAATTGACATCCAATGTAATACAACCATATTTTCCCATCATGACTGTATTACTGATACATTTTTGGTAATAAACAGAAAATTTACAGAAATGACAATGTGCTGTTTCACAAAGGACACAAATCAGCTCACAGAATCTTGCTCTCACTAAGAGAGCAAGAGAGTAGAGTACAACTGTGTCTGTAGCCTACTGAGGAGGTGGATCAGATGATTGAAAATTGAACATTTTTCTTAGGCTCCAAAAATGGTCATGAGATCCAATTAAGTGGTTGCAGTCTGGAGCTCTGCCATGAACTGATTTCATGCAGGAAGAATCTGCACGACACGATGCAAGAGGTTTTGTATAGCAATGCAGTGGTGAACTGGCATGTTAAGTCTTAGGTATAACAAGACCTATGAAATCCTTTTCAATTTTTTCCAGATTTTGTGTTTTCTGTTCAGATTTTTATGAATTCTGTGTTTTCTGATTGTGATTTATGATCCTTGTTTACGAGGCTGGACCCAAAACAAACATCGCTGTGTAAAAATGCTCATAATGGTCGGGAAAACTCGTGTTTTCAGAAATTGTATCCACATTTCAGCAATTTCTGCGATATTCCACATTTTACAGTTGATTCTGTTTTTATTATCAAGTTCCAAAATTCAGGTCAGGGGGTCATCATTAGTAACTGTCATCTAGGTAAAATCTGGACTTGTCGTGATAGCTTGCTCTCGACCAAAGTGCAGGATGGATGGATGAGGAGACACACCAGCAAACAATGCCAAATGCATTGCTGCTAGTGAGGCTAAAAAAAAACTAACATCACCTTTCTGTATACAAACAGTAATGAAAGAAGCTTCTTTGCTGTGGGTGTACCATATGCATCTGTTCAGCACTGGGCCATGCAATGGGCCAAGGTCTCAGCAACTACCACAATAAATAAAAGGTAGTGTGTGCTGCTAAGCATACAACAAGGAAAATGTGTTCAAAACAGAGGCAGGTCTTTTGTTTGTGTGTTTGTTTTTATGGCATCTGAAGGTGACTGAAGTCCTCAGAAGTGACACATAGCTGGTCTGTGTAGCGCCCTATCACCCCAACTGACACAGTAAATACAATGCCACAGTATGAAATTTCAAGTCAAAGAGAAGCAACAAATGTCAAGAAGTAAATGATACACACAAATACACAAAAGACACAAAGATGATTCTGTGCACCTGTACAGAACAAGGGAGATGATAATTCGAGATCATGCATCATAATGGTTTTGACAAGCCTTTGCAAATGACTGTGACAGAGGGAGAAAAAAAATAGTTAATGGACAAAATAATAAGTTCAGAAATTACTTTGGTATAGAAATACAGCAGCCACAATCACACAGGGATACACATGACACATCCAGGCACAAGTGTACACACACGTGCACTCACGCACAAATATACTGTACTGCTTAAAACCCCTTCAGGACTATCATTACCATCACTGGGTTTATTTATGATGCTCCTCTCAGTGCTGGGAGAAAAAAATAATGTAGCTGCTTCTCATAAAGTCTCTGTAATGGATCCCTAATGGATTTGTCAAATTGACTGGGGAGGAGAAGAGCCGCTTGGAGGGAGGGAAATGGACACAAAGTGGTCTTTGATCAGTGTACGTGTGTAAGAGTACATGTGCACATGTGTGTGTAATGCTTGTTTGTATCTCAAATAGGCCCTGGTTTGTTTAACTCAGTCTTCATGTCATGCATGCTAAGCCATTTACTGTCTCTTAATTTGTCAGCAGCTATCATGAGCAGTTTGCTTGAAGAACACATGGAAACACAAGGGAGACTGAAACTAATTGTCACTTTTTACTTGGTGTATTTCTTCACAGTACCTTAATACTGACATACATGTTTTAAAAAGAGATTAGGGTGTCTCTAAAAATGGCATTTTTAAAGTCTTAATAATTTCCTTGAAGTTGAAGTTATTACAGATGAAAGACAGCTTCACATCATGTGACAAGTTGTTCCCTGTCAGGGCAGGTTGTCACACATGACAGTATGTGCTGTCACATAGTCAAGTGTGCTGTATTTGCAGGCTCAGTTGCCTTTTCCTTTGAAGTATAATTACATGCTTCATCTCAGGGACTGACACCCACCTCACACAAAGTATCATGTCAAAGTTTTTCCAAATTTAAAAAAAAAAGGAATGCATAACTGATTCTTAGTAAGTAAAGCATTCGGGGAACTATGACAACATACTTCAAAATCAATGTGACAGTATGCCCTGAAAGGCATTCCTGATAACTGACTCTGCATCTTTATTATTATTACTTAAAATAGAATATTTAAAGAGGGGAATTAAAAGATTATGGTAAGTGAGTCAGCCTGACTTTTTCAGGTAGGTTGTTTCAAAGTCTGAGAGATCCATGCGTGACCTCAGGAATTAAGAGATCTGAAAGATAACTTGGTCAAGCCTATGCAAATGCTCAAAGGTAATCAGTAAAATCTTAAATCAATTGTAAAAACAAAGTGCCATTTAGGAGATACAAAAACACAGGGGATTTGGTCTCTGTAGCATCTCAAATGGGTGAACGCTTCCTCATCTCAAAGCTCATGGCACAATTCTTCAGCACATGGGCTGCAATTTAGCATCAACAGGAAGGGCTGAGGGCATTGAATATGTAAGTGTAGTCAGGATACAGGTTTAGGACTGAACAGTCTCAGCAGTGAGTGCATACACCTATGAAAGCCCAGAGGAGGAAATTTATCAGTGAGTGAGTCAACACAGAGACTGTTAAAAACAAGTAAATGTCACACAGCACTTGAATTTGTACACTGTTTACGGCTATTAATGCTCAGCACCAAACTGCACAGACAAAGTTAGAGACTAACGGTTGAACACAGTGGAGCGTTTAGCAGCTAAAGAGCCAGGTATCTTCAATCAGCATGTGGTGGAGATATTTGCATTTGCAAGGTGGCAATGTCTCCAGGATGTGTAAAGAGTTAACTGTTTGCCAATAAGTTTGGAGTATCAACTTACTGTGCTACCCCTTAGATGTAAATAGAAAACAATGAACTGCGACAATAAAGAGAAGACTGTAAATAGCTGTTTTTGTTGTGTTCACACCACCAAGTCATCAGCTATTACGAGATTGTATGATTGAACAGCTCAAGGCAAAATAATACAATACAGAGTTGTAAAAGATGGCCGTCACTCATTGACAACAAACAGGAAAGGAAAGGGAAAACATGTTCAATCACAACCTGCCGCTTAGTCCAACAGCAAAAAGTAATCTAAAAGTTGACTGATTCCATGCCCCCATGCATTACAGTCTCATCCCAAAATTATAATTAAGGAGATTTGTTTTGTCATGCAGAACAAAGAAGACAACATTGCTGCAGCTCTAAACAGCTGACCTTCAACTCTCCTGAAACCCAATCTGAATTTCAAAAGGTTTATGTTTCTTTTATTCCAGCGTTCTTCCTGTCATGACAGATTCATAACAGCCTTGTCAATCACCTGAAAGACCTGTTGTGACAGTAACTGACTTCTAGTTTGAACCCTTGACTCAGAATTGTTGATTTCTTTATGTTGGTTATATTTTGAAACATTACCAAATTCATATTTCAATGGTTTTATGTGAGGTTTCATTCCTAATCTTGTCCAAAGAGAAAGGCTTTTATATCACTATTCCACGTGCTGCCAGGACTGAAGCAGTGTGCATACATACAGAAATACTTTCATTCATTGAACCTTTATTTCAATTCAGAAATGCAGAGACCTGTAGAGACCTCATTTACAATATAGCTGAGTAAAAAAACAAAAACAAAAACAAAAACAAAAGATCCTTAACACCAAGAACACATATACAAAGCTTAGTTAAACATGGTGATACAAAGAAAAAAAAATAATAAATAAAAAGCCAAATCAGCAAAATAATGAAAGCTTGGGGATAAATATTTAAATCTAATTTGATTCATCTGCTTTAAAATTAAATTTTAAAGCAGATGAATCAGCTAAAGCAAGAACAGCTGGAAGTGAAATAACATGAGATTAAAAATTTATATTGCTCAGAGGATAAAAATGAGGTAAAGCTTTAGATTGTTCTGCATTTAATTCCAGGCTGCAGGTGCACAATAAGAAAAACAAGATTTTCCAAGTTCAATAAAAGCAGTTGTCAAAAAATAATGTAAGAGGGTAAAAAAACAAACAAACAAACAAACAAACAAACAAACAAAAACAGTAAAGCCTCATAAATAAATAAAACTAAGTGTGTCTATCATATCTTACAGAGAGAGAAAGCGAGCCACCCAATCTTAGCATAAAGCTCACAATATTATTGTGAGAAGAAACCTATTTAAAAGTTACTCTATCATCCATTCGAATTCCAAGATACTTGTAGTCTGTGACTCTTTCAGCATTAATATCATTCTCAGCCAACATAATGATATGATCATAAAAGATATTTTTAGCTCTGATGAAAAACAAAGTAGTGCTGAAGAGACTTAACAGCAGAATGTACATTATTTGCAATACAGTACAAAACAATATCGTCAGCATAAAGATGTATATTAGATCCATTTACAGAAGAATCATCAATATAAAACGTGAAAGAAAAGGCCACAGAATTGAGCCTTTGACATTTTGCAATTTACACAAACTCTAATTTAACATTTCCAATAGCAACACATACATTTTTGTCCATTCTCAAACCATTTTTAAGCAAACTCATCAAATCTGATGTTGTGAAGCCTTTTAGAAAAGCAATGCACGATCAACTGTATCAATTGACTTCGAAGGATCAATAAAATGAGCTGCTCAGTGTTTCCTTTTATCCAAAGTCAAAATAATGCCATTAAAGCAAGTGTGGCAGCAGTGACTATGCTGGGCTTTTCTCTAAAACCTGATTGGTGTATATGCTTCGAATAGAATGTGCTGATAGGAATTATTTGAATTGATTATTTACTAGACATTCTAGTATTTTTGCATGATAATTTAGTTATTAACCTCCTAGGACCTGGCGTCCACATATGTGGACATCACATTTTGGGTTGTCTAGACCTAGTATTGTGGTCTAGACAACAATTTTGCTCTGCAAGGGCCTGGTGTCCATATATGAGGACATAATACTGCTAATAATAATAATTATATATA
>JBBMOE010000026.1:3978302-4064718 GCA_037975065.1 Chaetodon trifasciatus | reverse complement strand
TTTAACACTGTCAATAAACAGATGACAAAAAAATAAATACTTGGTTACAAAAAAGCCCCTTCAACAACCCTTTCTAAGGGATCAAAACAGGATGATACAAGATAAAGTTACATCAGTGCACATCACTGTAAACTAGGACTCAGCCTATAGTGCAGTTAAACCATGGCTTAAACTTTCCTTTCTTAAGTTTCCTTTGAACATACAAGCAGTCAGACTATAATGCTCTTCTATTTATTCACCAGAGGCTTATCAACCCAGCCTCTTATTTCTCTCCAGAAAGAATGAACATTACTTGGCTATGGCTGCAGTAAGCTTGTTCTTAGTTGCGGTATCCATATGCCTCTGTCGAAAACCATCCATTGTCACCTGGTTTTGACAAGGAGGTGGTGGAGAATTCGCAGTCGTGTGTTTGGCCATTGT
Source organism: Chaetodon trifasciatus (assembly GCA_037975065.1). Taxonomy (NCBI): domain Eukaryota; kingdom Metazoa; phylum Chordata; class Actinopteri; order Chaetodontiformes; family Chaetodontidae; genus Chaetodon; species Chaetodon trifasciatus. The sequence goes on along the minus strand of JBBMOE010000026.1, from coordinate 4,064,298 downwards.
CATGAAGTTCACGGACTCACTCGATGTAACTTCACGCTCGTTTTATTCAGGAGCTACAACACAGCTAATAGTTGTTGTTTTGTTTCTGGTTTACAATCAGTAGTTTTTCTAACGTTATTAGCAGTGGCCACAGATTATAAAAAACTACAAGTTCACTAGGTCACAAAGAATGTTAATCGCGTAATCCGAAAAAGTTGCCAGATAGATAGATAGATAGATAGATAGATATACCTTTATTAGTCTCACAGTGGGGAAAATTCAGGTATTACAGCAGCAAAGAGGATAGCAAAAATAGAGGGCATCAGTAAAAAGACATTAAATATCAAACAAGCAATATAAACAATATAAACAAGGAATATAAAAATATGAACAACAGATATAAACAAGGAATATAAAAATATGAATATGGAAATATGAGCAACAGATACTGATATTGCACTTAGGTGATAGTATTCCTGACTGGAGAATTGATATCGCACATCGGATTAATAATACACCTGATTGAAAGATCGATATATTGCACCTTAAGTTGAAATTCACCTGAGCAAATAAAATATTTCACAGTATGAGTGAACACAGTTTCACAGTATGAATGAATACAGTTAATGTGTATCATAGTGCAGTCATATTAAAAGTCTTGGTGAGTGTTTGGTCTACTGGGAGCACTGCTGGTTGTAAAGTCTGACCGCTGCAGGAAGGAAGGACCTGCGATAGCGTTCCTTCACACACTTTGGGTGAAGCAGTCTCTCGCTGCAGGGGGGTGGGAGTCATCCTTGATCATGGATGACAGCTTAGCCATCATCCTCCTCTCTCCTACTACCTCCACTGAGTCAAGGGAGCATCCTAGGACAGAGCTGGCTTTCTTCATCAGTTTGTCAAGTCTCTTCCTGTCAGCTGTCGAGATGCTATATGTATGTATATATATGTATATGTGTGTGTGTGTGTGTGTATATACACACACACACACACACATATGCACATACATACATACATACACACACACACAAGAGTTCGGGTTGTAGGAGGTTAAGTTTGGTTGCTCCTTTATGTAAAGGAATTATGTAAGCAGGCTTCCAGACTTTATGAACTGTGCTTTTTTTCTCTCTTTAGGTAGGGATGAAATTTCTTCAAGAACCAAGGACTTGATCTGTTCTGCATTTTTATGCTTGCCAACTACTAAGTGACATGGCTTATGAAAATGTTTAAGAGCTAATTCAACATCATTGACCTAAGCAATATCATGAATGTCATGGGTCTCACGATCATTCAACAAAGCCTACTCATCAAATTGGTTGAAATTTTGTCAAATCACCATATGTGGACCCAGTTTTTTCATCCTGGTCTTTTAAGTTTGACCTGGTAGAGCCAGTAATTATCTATGATAGATTAATATTGACAAATAGTTTTAAGATAAAATCGAGTATAAAATCATGTCTGAATTTTTATGCTTATCTCATCAACAGCAGAGGACATAGCAGCAGGAGGTCTGCTCCAACCAATCCACAATAACAGAATTAGCATGCGGAATACACACTTTCAGAGCTAAAAACTCAAAACATATCTGTACTGAGATTGCATTAAAAACTCTTGAATTTCTATGCATTCTAAAAAGGTCATAATCATCCAAGGCTACCTCAACATCAGTCACAGTGCAACTTCAGTGCTGAAAATGGTCCTAGTATTTAAGTAAATTTTAATCTATTATTTTCTGTTTCTATTCTATTCTTAAAATCTAAAGGATTAAAAATAGGTTGTAGAGTAGACTCTGACTTTAAAGCAGCACTGGAGACACACTTTAAAACCTGTGTGGCTGAGGAAGGCTTAAATGCACATGCCTGTCAAAGAGACATACACTTAGTATGACTGACTTGGTAAAGTGTAAAAAAATATATACAGAAAGAGCTACTCAGACCAGAGATAACAACTGATTTTTTGCAGTCCTTGAGTAGATTTAGAAACTGTTAAAGTCTCACTTCAGTCCTTCGGACTCCAATGTAGATGGGTCAGTGGTAGAGTGTTTTTTGCCTATGTTGCACATCCTTTGCTTGAAGAGTTGTATTGTGTGTAGTGCTGGGCACTCTACGCAACATAGTTAGCTTCCAGATTTGAGTGTAATCTGAACTGGTTCACATGCTCAGAGGTAGTGAGGTGTTGGCTTTTCTATGAGTTTTCAAGCAGCACTCAATTCCATTTCAATCAATAAATAGTATGGTGGTAATTTCTCACAGTGAAGTGTGGTGTGCAACATTGGTGCCATGTTGACCATTAAGTAGTGTATGTGTATGATTATGAAAAGGAAATTTATTCATTGTTTTATGGGTGTTAATAAATTCCATGGATTTGTGTTAAAGGTGCTTTTTCGTGGTTGAGATGGATCATTGGTGGAGTGTTGTTCAACCCTTAGAGTCACCTAATGGTGGGACGTAACATCCAGAATGGAGAATTTGTTGGATAACTGGACCTGAAGTAGATGGAGATGGCAGAAGGGCTTCTCACCATGTTCACCCTTACAGGCCACAGTTCATGGCTCCTTCTGGCTACAAGTAGAGCTAAAGAGAGACTTGGGCTTAGCTCCCAGTTGGGTCAAGTGTTCTGCAGCCTGTAGGCAACTACAACATCCACACATTGGACAGCTGAGTCCCGTTCTCTGGCAGCTGTGGTGGTAACAGTGGAGCCCATGGTGACCTATGAGTCGAGGATCCACTCTTCACCTCTTATCAGGTACAGAATAGATATTCTCCCTTCCAGCTCTGATATTTTTTCTGGGTCAGGCAGAGACAGCTGTCACATCTGTATGGTGAAATGTGCGTGACTCCTACTTCAGTAGAGGTTGCTGGGGGGAGAGAAACAGTTATGGCCAGTAAAAGAGTCGGGCTAAAACACTACTGTCTTTGGTGGAGAAACTTGAGCAACCAGCGACACAGGATGAGGCCCACAAAATGAGCACACAGCACAAAGTAGATGTAACCCTGTAATCCTGTTCCAGATCTCCAATCCACCCCCTTAAAATTTGTTGGAGTGTTTCTCTTCAACACAACCAGGATTTCTTGTGTTGACCTTGAGTGACTGTTGGTCCTCTTATGGGTCCAAGACACTTGAATCCTAACACAAGTTTGTGGCTGCATTTATTTGGAGAGAGAGTCTTCTCTTTGTGTTTGTCACACAAAAATCCCACCAAACTGTCAGTCAATTGTGTAATTGCTATTAAACTACACATATGGTCCACCACATTGATCAGCAATGTTGTCACAATAACAGAATTGTAAACTTCGATACAAGACTAGTACAAAAACAATACCATGACAAAAAGCAAAAAAAAAAAAAAAAAAAGTCCTAGGTACACAATTTATTTATATATTACATAATATATATTTTTCCTTTCTTTCATTGCCAACTTGCTAACAGTGATGATACAGAAAAAGTCACTGAACACATGCATTTGTTATTATTACTATTCTTAAATGTTTTGTCTACCTTGAAGGCCAACACATTCTATATGTCATTACCATTGCTTTTAGTATTATTTCTTTTTTCTTTTTCTTTTTTTTCCTAATGTTGCTTTACTTGTAGACAGTGCAGTGATTGAATAGCAGTCACAGGTCACCCACTGGCTGTTCTGACATCCACTTGAGTAGTACTGCCTGCCTGTGCCTCTGCCGCCAATCAGGTGGTGTGTTCATTGTTGGAGAAAATGCTGAAACAGCAACAAGTTGATTTTCTTTCTCATTGTTTCATCTGTGCGGCCTTGGGTTCAAAATGTAGATGTCTTTTTTTTTAATTGCTCAAATACTTTCAACACAGTCTAATGTATAATTAATGGAGATTGCTAATCATGTATGTGGTATTGAGTACTGATACTTTCAACACCCCAGATTCCCAAGGATTTATGTTCATATGTGAAGATTATTGGACACAGCTCATGATTAACATCTAATTTCTGTCACTGTCCAGCAGTCAATGTTTGCTTTTAACCAGAGTCACTTATTTTCCCAACCTCAACAGTTTTAGTTGCCTATCCATAAATATGCCATAATATATTGCTATGTATGCCATAACCATTTGCTGATCTTTGCCTAACTTTCACCATACCATTGCTGTCATGTGCAGAAATCCTACAAAGACTCATAAACACAATTGTCAAATATCAACATTCTTGTCTGGCATTGCTCTGAAGACATGAAGAACAATGAAAATATCTAAGTTGAGTTCTTCAATTGATTCCCCCTTTTCTTAATTTGTTTTTCAAAAATGTTCTGAGAATATTGCATCCCAAATTTCCTTTTTCACCGCTAACATATGGGGCTCTGTTTTCATTCCCGCTGCTGGTGGAGGGCACACAGCGCACTTGGTATTTTGGTAAACCGAGGTGCACAGAGGTACGCCGGGATGGGCATTGCAGCGCAGTAGGGGGAGGTGTCGGCATAATCAGCCGGCAAATTTGGATTTTCGGTCCATTTCGGTCCACGCCGGCAGCGTAAAAGTGCTCTGAAAGCTCGCCACCCCAGAGTTGGTCAACTCTGTGCGCCAGCGGCGCACCGCTGGGCAAGTGGATTTTTGTAAACCGGCGGAGTCACCAATATCTCACAGGCAGGTTTCCACAGTGTCTGGCATTTCACTGAGATCAATAATTAGCAACAGCCACAATTCAATTCGACTATCTGAGTCAGCACATACAGTCAGACCTAAATTTATATATTTTGATCAGTATCTCATCTGACCACATCGCAAGTGCATTCGGCATGCGTAATGGTCACTCAACCTGACCGAATGTACACGGGTGAAACAGAGATGCAAACTAATCAATTAACGTCGCTGTGCCAACTCGAGAGACAGAGAGAGACAGACACACGGAAAAAACATAAGTAATGATCGTTGTCCGCTATTACCCACGTCATTTTATTCCAAAAACAAATGTTACCATTGTAATGCTTAACATTATCTACAAAGATGGAGTACATCATTGCTTTGAGGAGTATGAGGAGGAGGAGGTCGAGGATTTACCATCTAAGGACCTCCTCCTGGGACAAGTTTGGGCATCGCACAGTTTCTTGCGCGGGCTCAGTCATCCTCGAAACTTGCCATGCGCCTCGCCAGCAGCATTTTTAAAGGTGAGGCGAGGAGCTGGTGTGATTGGTGAAGATTGGACTTGGCTGTGTCAAACCCACTCCACGCCTTCTCCCCTCCCTCCTTCTGAGTTGCGCTGCTGGGTGGGACTGAGATGAGAAGGGGGAGTAGTTGCGCCGGCAGCGCAGTGCACGAAAATACATGGGTGAGTAACATTAGATGCTAGCCTTTTCTGACTTCATTTTTATTCTTCAGGCTAGATGGGAATGTGGCAGACTGGATGTAACCTGCAAGTCACCAGTTGACAATATGGGCTGGGTCTGGATTGATTTGCCACTTGCCACCTGAGTTCCAGACTTTAAGACAGCCTGCTATAGTTTTTATATTATACACACTCTTTTATCATTTTTTATGGAGACAAATGCAGATCATCTGATTATAAAAAATACAGTATTCTAAATACTAGTGATGTAAAAGCAGAATATACCAGTGAAAAAAAGGCAGTCAGCCCAGCAGATGTGGGCAGATATTGATCAATGACCATGGAAAATCATTTTGCATTAGGGTGGCGACAAACATGGTTGCTAAAAAGGTACTGCCCGATATGGCAGTACTTTGGGTTTTGGCCTAATGAGAGAGGAGGACCAAGAGATGCTTCTGAAGTGGTGTGCAAGACTTGTGCTTATGTAACCACCACAAAAGATGGATGAACATTTCCATCTACACTATCAACCATCAAAAACACTGCCATCACGTGGACCTGGCCCTCGAAAAACAGCTAGCTACCATCAACCAACAATATCTGGGACTTTTTTCAACAAGTGCAAAGTACAGACATGACAGTGAAAAATGGAATCAGTGTACTAGTAAAGAAGAAGAACTGGTAGCAGAGATGGAGGCAGCAGCAGCCTAATGCACTGATGGGTTTACAGTGGAGTAAGTTGAGAGGCCAGGGCGTCTCATGTAGAAGTTATGGGTAACTTTTCCATCACAGTTTCATTCATTTTCAGTTTCATTCGTTTGTATGAGTGAATGTTCACCGCATCTTTGCTGTCATGGAAGGGACGTGTATCCCTGCACCACGCATCTGCCCCAGTTAGTGAGTGAAAGGAAAGAGGAAGCAAGTTAAAAAAAAAAAAAAAAATGCCTGAAATGATGACTGGTGACAGTGATCTTAGCAGCAACCACATATTATTCACTAATATATAGTGAATATTATATTATTATTCACTTTGTATGACGTATGAATGATGTTTTGACTTATTCCTTTGCATGCTCATTCTTGTAATTTGTCTCTCCCTTTGTCTCTCTTAAATACACACACAAGCATGCACACGCGTACACACATGCACGCACGCACGCACACACTGAATCAGAAGCAAAGGTCACTGGCTGACTGCAGATGTCTGCAAGTTGCTCCAAGATAATGAAACAAACAACTCACTGTGCTTGGTGCAAGGAAAACAAACAACAAAAAACTAAAAAGACAACTCTCACACACCAAAAACACATACAATTAAAAATAATTTGAAACAAAATGAATTAGTACATTAGCATCTCCACCTCCATCCCATACACTTGACCACCCTAACATTCATGCACACGCACATTCCCCACAGTGCCCAACTGTGTTCACCCGACTCGAGTCTGAAGTGTGCTCCAGCCACAGCTCAATTTGTCTGTTAGCTAAAGGTCATGCTGAGTGTGTTTTACCAAGGAGTCATTTTTTGTAGAGCTCATTTGCTCCCTTTCACTTCTCGCCTACTGCTTAGAGTGTTGAAGGTAGCAATTTACAGACAGAGAAAAGAAACGAGAAAGACATGTTACGTTTCCGTCTGATTGTCAAGCCAATTTCATACAAACTATAGAAACGGTAAGGAGGAAAAGTTAAATCATTTAGTCAGCTTGGGTTGAAGGGAATTCCAAATCAGACGCTCTAAAGCAAATGTAAAGTTTTTTGTTTTGTTTTTTTCTTTATGTTGTTGTTGTTGCTGTTGTTGAAGTTAGCGTTGTATTCAAAATGGAGTCCGGGGTTGGCGCGAACGTGACCAACACTGGGTCTTATGTTGTGTGAAATTAAGTTTGTTTTGGCAATAATATGATGCAGAGTAGTCCTACTGACGATAAACATGAAGTTAAGGCCCAATGCTTTATGAATCCAATAAACATACATTCCACATCTATCTGAAATCTGACTGTTAGATCTAAACCAGAGTCTGAATGTTCCTTTGTGAAAGTAATCTATACCAAAGCCAACTGATGCAGCAGATACACTGCCTTCATTTGCAGCAATCCTATTTATTCTGAATTGGACAGATTCCGAATGGACTGCCTCACTTTATGCACTGGTTCAATTTTTGGGACCCCCTTGAAAACCAGATGATAAATCTCAAGGGGCTTATCTTCAGATGATAAATTTCAGCATATTTTTTGCCAAACACCTCTATCACAGCCCTGTTGGTCTCTAGTGGTGGTATGCTATGTTCCAAAATTATACATAGAGAGGCAGAGTTTAGCAATATTTCTCTGTAAAACTTGTTTTGTTGTGCCCCCCTTCAGAAGCTGAAAAGGTTCATGTCCTACAGCCCACCATTTTGTTTCAATTTCTTGTCTGTTTATACATTTGTTCATTTATCCCTCATGTTGCATTGTGTTATATTGTAACTGCTTCATGAAACCCAGGTAATGGAGATCCTGATTTACAAACCTCATTGTGGGGCATTTCATTGTGATCTACTTTCTTTAGAAGTATACCAACACACTCTGTCTCAAATGCATCTGGATTCTCGACATTTTAACTGACAAGGGTAAACAGGGCTTACAGATTAGCAATAACTTCAATTAAATATTCTTTTGTCATGTAGAATCTTTCCACGTTGTGTCAGAATCACACTGTGGCTGCCATGTATAAAACATAGGAAATGCAAAGGCAGTTAAGAAAGAGCATGTATATAGACAGTATAGCATATCTGTGACCTGGAAATAGTGAAAAAGAGACAGAGACAGCCAGAGAGACTGATAGCTTCAGCTATAGCACTGACAATCATGTATTCTTAAAACAAATGTCACAGGACGGAAAAGAAAGTTAAATTCTAGATTGTTTGGTTTCCACTCATCACACTGGGGAACATGAGAGCAGCTTCAATGGTCTGGCAGTTTTCTCTATTCACTATATGGTTCCTACTTCAGTGCTCTATATTTAACCCATTTGATGCGGCTCTTTCTCTAAATTAACATGCACAGGACACACCAAGCAGAATTATGAATTACAAGGCAGATAAAGGTCACGACTTCACAACAACACAATAGGAGGGAGCTGCATTTCGATAGCTGCCTGGTCACCATCATCACAGTATTCACAGAGCAGTGTGCTAATGTAATAAGCCCTCTTCCACAGACACACACACCACACTAAAATTAATAAAGGCAAAAAAAAAAAAAAAAAAAAAAAAAAAAATTGAAACTTTTTCTTAATTGGATATATTCTTCTGCTTTAAACCTCCCTCTTCTGTTTTCACATAACAAACAACTTGAAAACCCTATATTCCCAGAGGGATCCCTCACTGAGGATTTTGGCCATGCATTTGTTGTTGTTTTTTTTTTCTCCCAATCTACACTGTTACATTGAGTTTTAATTAGCACAACAAAGGATCAACTGTCCTCCGCAGACATCACTCCAGGGACAAACTTAGACACTCCCAACAGCTCTCCAAAGGAAGTGAATTCGTAGAGTCTGCAGTTATGTGATATGTAGACGATGCTTCATGTGCGTCATGTATAAGTACTATAAGAAGTATTTGGGGCATTTTGTAACACTTGTGCATTTCAACTATAATGTAATGCACATTTCCATCAAATTCGACTGAGTATTATAAATCAGCTGAAATGTTCTTGTAAGTTGGGTTTTAGTGCAAATTTGAAACCAATTTACAGAAAATCAGCAAAAGAAAATGAGTATTATTGTGCATTTCCATTCACTACCAGTGACACAATTTAAAAAGAGCAGCAGGCAGACCTCAAATGATAGAAAACCATGTGGAAAACCCGATGGAAATAAGGAGTTTCTGATTGTTTTTGAGATTCATTTGTAACATTATAGTCTCCTCATCTGTGTTTTTAATGGATAAGCCTACTTTTATGTAAAACCTCTTTTGTGAAATTTTATTTTTGTTTCTCATCGTTTCCAGGACTTCTTTACGTGCAAATTGAAAATAACCACAAGCAAGTCCAGTTGCCTTTGGAAAGCACTTATATGTACCATGACCTGCATGAATGAGAGTCTTCACAGACAATCAAGCTACATAAATCCTTGATTGAGCACCTTCCAAGAGAGAGAATTTTTTTTTTTTTTTTAATTCAGTCATTTCTTAGTAAATCTTTGAATACCACCACCCAAATGCCACTGAGCGTCATTGTACTGAGGTGAGCTAAAGCTGTTATCTGAACACCTCAACAAAATCACACCAACACTATTATCTTGTAAGAGAATAAAAGGTAAAGATATCCCCTGGTGATTTTGGGCCTGAAGACATGGCCTCAGATATGTGCACAGACACGCACGCACACACGCACGCACGCACGCACGCACGCGCGCACACACACAAACACACACACACACGCACACACGGCCTTGAGGTATCAGCTTGCCTTTGGGCAGAGATGAGTAGTCATGGTCGTCCTTATCATTGCTTGATGATAATAAAGAAGGTGGGATGCTTTTCTCCCACATGGAGAGCAGATAACAAAGAAAGTGCTGGACTGTCTGAGATACTGTGCCGCAGACCAGCCTCCCATCCTCTCCTCCCTCCCTCCCTCCTGCCGCCCTCCCCTTCTTTTCCTCTTTTCCCTTTTGTTGTTTGAGAGACACATCAGATCGTGTTGCAGAAGAAAAAGCCAATAGACGACAGGTGATACCGTGTCTGCTTGCAGGTAAGGAATGTCAGATGGTATTAAGCAGAGAAAAAAGCTGAGAGAGAAAAGAGGGCTGGGGAAAAATCAAAGGGCAGCAGGTGCATAACAATTTCAGGAAGCTGGAAATATTCATGTACCATTTGTATAAAAGGACAATTCACAATGTGCTTTGTAGAAAATAATATACAGGGTTTTCCATGCCTCTCTGCTTTGTGAAAATTCAGACAAAAAGAATCATTTCTTTTTTTTTTTAATGCCAAAACTATTGTTTGTTGTACACATGACACTAAAGTCAAAGGGGGAACGACACATTCTCAATTTCTGTAAGATCAAGATAAACAATTAACTGCCATGGACTGTGAGGCAAGCGACTGTGTGTTCATAATGAAAGCTTGGGCAGATTAAGTTCAAGAAGTAAACAGGACTGATATTGAAATTCACTGCAGTGACATCACTTTTGAACTGGATATTCAACAAACACGCACTCTGGAGCAAAAGGAATCTATTATTCAGTTTCGTTGCAGTAAGAGGACGGTTAGCTCACCTCTGAGCCCTTGCTCTTAACCACAGGTGTTTCACTTAGGGACTGTCAATAAATTGCTGTTTGAATGACACAAAACCAGTATTATTTTCAATAACATTATTTGAGTCTTTAAGAATCATAGTAGACATGCCCTCATTTCCAATGATGTCAAGAGTGCAATTAAAACAGAATAAATACACAGAGAAGTAATTAAAGAGAAAATAAACAGACAAACAACAGAAGACAGTTAAAAATGCACGTTCAGTCGTTTGTAATCATGGTTTTAAATTGACCTATGGGGGCAACTGTGTTTAAATTTAATGTGTGTTGTAAAACACTATGCACACAGCATCTGGCACAGAAACTAAAGCAGTTTTCCCACATTCAGTGTTTGACTTGAATGGGTCAAATAATGATTACTTTTTCATGACCAGTTTAACAAGGAAGTTATGTATGATGACATGCAATCCAGAACAGACAAGAGATGACCTCAATTACCTGCTTCCTGCTGAGCAGAGAAATATTAGCGTTTTTTTCTGTTCAAGTATGTGTCAAAGTGAAACATAAATGTAACTTTTTGATCCAACCAAGTCTCTGCGAGATGCCCATGTTAATGAAAACTATGATAAAAACAAAAATATATCAAATAAATGATAAAAGTTTACATAAATATTTGAATAGAAAATAATTGCATTTTTTTATGTAGCTTCGATATCATGTGACCTAGTGAGTCCAAATTAATACCAAATTACTTATATTACTTCTCTTTTTATTGTTTTTTAATGCGTTTTCTATTTCATTGATTAATTTATATATGTATATAAACACACACACACACACACACACACACACACACACACAAATATATATATTAATTCAGCATTTCTATACATTCCATGCTTTTCTTTTTCTTCTCTTTGTCTGCCCTCAAGTTGGTGAGCAAGAAAGCCAAATAGTGATTTTTTTTTTTTTTTTTTTTACTTAGAGGTCCAGTGGGTAGAATTTAGTGACATCTAGGTTGCAGATTGCAAGCAAATGAATACTCTTCGCCTCACGCTCCCCTACAGTGGCTGCTAAAAAATGCAAAAAAGGCATCCTACAAACCCGAGCACTCACTTTATGCAGCACTCTAAAGGTTCATGCACCGACTCTGTCCGCTGGGCATGCCACACAAATTCTCCAGTCTTTACCACCTGCGGCTCAAAAATCCAGGGAAAACCCCGGTAATGGAGGAAAAATGTTCACGAATCACACGAACAAATGTGCAAAAAATGCCTAAAGAAGATAATAGACAAATACAGATTTAATGATGTTTATACTACAAGACGTCTAAAAATTTACGGTTAAAAATTAAACTCAAATGTGATGTGTTCTTCAACTCCCAACAGGTCAGTATGACTTCATGCATAATAAAGCGTTTGTGAAAATATCCATACAACAACCTGAGGAGAATGGAGGAGTGGGTCAGAAAGGTCAAGCTACAAAATTCATTTCGTTTATGCAGCACGCACACGCACACGCACACACACACACACACACACACACACACACACAGGTCGACAGGGGAAACTATGTACTTTCTAATGACAGCAACAACTGAACTTTGTCATGTTTCACTGCCGTTGGGCAAAAAACAAAGAAATTAGTGAAGTACAAAAAAAACAAAAAAAAAAAACAACTTTCCTTCTTTTACTTTTGCTTTTCCATGTCACAACCTTATGTGAAAATGAACAGCAAGCTGTTCCAGTAACACGACACTCTCTGGTGTTGTGCTGACTCGTGCCAAGCTACAACCTGAGACAACTTTGGGGCTTCAGATTATATGGCTGCACTGGCCCTCATGTACTCCTGAATGCTGGTGGTTTTGTTTATTCATTAGTGTGTACATATGTGGGCATGTTCTGCAAATGTGCAGTAGGCCCTTAAATTCTGGGCTGCAGACATCCATGTGGGCCCTTGAGGACACTAGCATGATGAAATTTACATCACGTGGACCCTCACAGACCCTCATGGGGTAGTGAGTTTGATGTAAATGAGTCCAGCTGCTCAATAAAATCAGATTCTGATTTTTGGCCATAAGGAGGGCCACACGCTTGAAAGATAACCCCCTGAGAGCCTATAGTCACACTAGTGGCCAGTATTGTGCATGAATGTGCTAAAAGAACACGTTCACTGACACGTTTTCATGTTCCGTGAACTGCGGACAGAACGTATCCGTTTGCAACTATTGACCATAAACAGATTCATTAACTTGTGCAAGAAGAAACTACACTCACACACATGCATCATGCTGTCATGGCCACTTCACGACTGCTAATTCAGATGCAACTATGCATATTTAAAGGAGTTTCATGAACAAATCAGTACAGATTCCATTGCATTTTTATGCAAAGTATAATGACAAATCAGGAGATAAACAGTCAATGAGACCTTCTGAAGGACTTGAAATCCTGCATCAAATTTCAAAGCAATCCATCCAATAGTTGTCAAGACCATTTCACTCAAAACCAAAATGTGGACCTTTGCGTGATGCTAGAGGAAAGGTCAGGGGATCATCAAAGTCATTTGGAATCATCCTCTGGAGACAATGAAAAGATACACATGCCGTCTATACATGAATCCCACAGCAACTGAAATACTGTACTTCACTCTATACCAAAGTAAAGCGACTAACAGTGCAATCCATCACTCAGAAATCTAGCACATTAAACTACTCACTCCAACTTCAAACATTTCCAAATGAACAGCCACACCACTGTAGTTTTACAGCTTACTTGGAAACAGCCATTTCTTCTATGGATTGCTCTGGCTGTTAGGAGGTTACTGACACACCCTTCTGACACAGCCTATTATTTTACTTTGTAACGCCAAAAATGTGATTTGTCTTCATTCAGCCATCCTACAGGCTTTGTGCATCCCGGACTCATTTACACTCAGCTCATTTTGCTTTATTAAGACTCCATGGTCAGCTCAACTACTGTGCACCTACTGTGCAAACACACAGAATTCAAACTGATTCTCAGAATGAGTAGTGAGCATTGGAGCATCCTGGAAAGGGACTTCATGGTCAGAAGTAAACAGAGCTGAGATCTTTGACCCTGTGCAGTCCAGCAAACAACTGGACAGTGTGTTCAGTTTAACAAGTATACAGTTTGTGAGGTTAGCTGGGCTCTGTTATGCAGCGTTCAGGCGACATTTTTGTCTGTTAAAATAGTCACTGCATCAGATTAGGGAATTACAGTCATACCATCTTGCCTTGCCTCAACAAGAAACATGACAGGTGAACGTTGGACACTGACCAATCATGCCGTCTTTCACAGCCTGTGTGATGTCATTGAGAGGAAGCCATTAAGGAGCGACTTCTATCGAGAAGAATTCTGGTCTTGAGGAGTAAACATGAAATTATGCTACGCTGTTATTGGACAATTATGTTGACTGTCATCCTGCACCATCAGTGCATAATCAGGACCCACGTGGGGAAATCAAATGCTGGTGACTGACAGAAGTTTATGCAGTACTTTAATGCTTCTGATGTGCATATTTATGTTCTTTGGTGTCACAAAGAGCTCACAGGAAGTAAGTGATTTTAAGCGTTATTAGACTGCAAATGGACTGCATGTTATGAATAATGACTAACAGGTAGAGACAGGATGAGAAGGAGGCGTTTTGTACAGTAATGATTCGGAGCTTATTAATGTAGAATTGCTGTCACACATGAGTTGACAAAGTACAGAGTGGGATACAAGCACAGCACTTTTAACAGCTTTTGACTTATTAATTACAAAAAAATACTCGTACTGATGGGCATATGTGTTACCATGGTTACCAGCTGATTTGCATAAATATACACATGGCTTAAACTGATCAATTCTAAGATTGCTTCCTGAACAGATTTCACAGTCATGGATTCATTGGGAGTTCAGCTTTTGGAATCTTGCTAAAATCACATATGTGCCATCACAAATTACTGGTGTTTGGTCCGTTTGCTTTCACAGACTGCTCCAGGGTTTGACTGGAAGTGAGCCGAGATCACTAATTCTTGCCGATCTTGGCCCACTTGTCTTGTCCTCCATCCCAGTGTGATGCTGTGTTCACATATGCCTAAAGAAACCAATGTTTTGGCGTAAGCTCTCCCGGTTTGAAAGAACTGCTCCAAACAAGCCAAGTGTGAAAGTACCTGAAGTACAGTGGTACAATCAGCAAAAAATACTCACGTTTGAAAGTAAAAGTACTCTCCATACAGATGTCTCCCTTCAGAATGCTATATTATTATCATTATCATTCCCATCTGCTTATCCTCTTATATACTGTATAGCATATTATTGACTTGCTGTTACTGATTTGATAATATGTACACACATTTGACCTGCTTTATACACTGACGGGTAGTTAAATCTATGACAACACATTGTATTTTTATCTCATCATGTTTTGTATGTTAAGCAAAAAGTACAATACTTTCCTCTACAAAGTTGTGAAAAGAAGGTATTAAAGAGTCCAAGTACCGTCAAACTTGATGCACAGTTATTGAGTAAATTGTACTTTGTTACAATCCATAACCGAGCATCAGCCTCTCATTGTCATCATGATTCCTTTTGGTAAATGGCAGTCTCTCTCCCTTCTTCCTCTGTCTGTCTCTCTCACTCACACACAGAGGGATATGGTGCTTCCAGATGCCTGCAGCCACAACACCTGTTAAATACCAACCCCCATCTCTGTGTGTGCACGTGTGTGTACATACTACCTCCGACACATGCAAAACACGGTCAGACAAAGCCACAGCAGGTAGGCAACATTGTGCTGCAGGTCTTTTTACTCTCCCTCTTTTAATGAATGTTACTGAGGAGGATCCTCCAGACGATGACGAACAATACACTCAGCACACAGTCACAGGGCTGGCCTGGTGTGGTGTGTTGCATGGTAACCGGTGCACCTACACACTCATTATCAGCCCCCATCACTTGGTTACACAGGAAGCAAATGAAACTGAACTGCAATTACCTGCTAAACTTTCACTGTGAAACTTGGTTTCTATGGCCACTTTCACTTTCCTTTCCATTATGAAACTCGCACTGCATTATGGGTAGATTATGATTTTATACTTCATTTCCCTCCTGTGTATTTGAGTTAAGCTACTCCTGCTCATTATAAAGGGGGACATGTTGTTAACTTGTTTGCTGGACTGGGTCTCAGAGCAGCAAAGATTCATGTAAACTGATGAACCTGAATGTCTGTTTAACCAGAGAACGACCAGCAGCATGGAAACACAGCCAGTGATGGATGCAAAGAAAGCAACCAATTACCTCAATTTAGAAAAATCAAGAGCATGCAGACACATTCACACAGCCAATGCGAGATTTAACCAAATAAATCTATATATTTACCTTGCAAAGCTGAGCTGGTTGAGCGCCCCAGTAGTTGCCTCAGCCTGTGTGTCTCACAGAGGGGGCAGCAGAGGATAAAGGCCGTTCTCTTCGCTTCTTTCCTATGCTGCTGCTGCTGCCTGTCTCTCCTGCTACAGCGGACAGGGAGAGCTGCCTGCTTGTTTACCTGACACTCTGCCTGCCTACAAAACACACTGCTTGGTTACTTGTATGCCTGCCTGCACCTTCCTGACTGCTTCCCTGTCTACAGTAACTGCCTGCTCAGAGTTCAACCTTTACACCTGTTAGTCTGCCCTGGCTGCTAGCTTCTCTCTGTGTATACTGCCATTAGCATAGCCCTTCCTCCTCTCTTACCTGCACTCATCTAACCTGTTTGGCAGCATACGGCCTGCATGTGTGTGTGTGTTTGTGATTGGACTGTTTTTTTTTTTTTTTCCACGCTGCAGTTCGGAGTGGTTAGGTTTTACACACTGCCAACAAAGACACACACACACACACACACAGCTAATACATGGCTGACTGTTGCCACAGTATTGTAAGCACATGTTTATTCATTGTGGAAATGAATTAAAATTCCACTGAGCTCTCAGTTTATGTGTGACTGAGTATGCCACTGTCGAATTACAGTTTTGGATTACTACTTGCTTATGTTTATGCTCTCAAGTCAATGTTTTTGATGGTACGAAAAGCCTTCTGAAACTTGGGAAAAGACACATCCTAAGAGGCCCATGACATGCTGATACTGTGCTCTATGTCCTGCTCCTGTGTTGTTACCATAATCATGCTGGATATTCACAAATGTAAAGGGGCTAATGACACAGAAATCATACTCAAAAGTGTCAGTTTGTGTAGTGAAGTGCCCTTCAGCTGAATACATTTTGGCTCATATGCTAAATAGTGTATAGTACATTCAATTAAATGCAACTGTATGTTAATGTACATACATACAACTGCAAATCCTCCAGGTGCAAGCTGATGTATAAACAGATAATGAGTGACAACAAAACGCAGTCGTAATAATAAAATATATTTCTTCATAAAATAAGTTCTACTAATTAAATACGATTACCTGATTTTATGTGATTCTACCCTACAAACTGTAATCCAGTAGAAGTAGCTGTAACAGTATTGTAAAAAACAAAATGTTTAATTATCAGATATTTTACAAATGTAGTCTATGTTTTATTGGAATTGGAATTAGAAATTTATATACACTTCTGTCTAATCTAAGTTTCTCCTGTGGCACATTGAATGAAATCTTAAATTCTTATGATGTTTGTCGGAGGTATTAAAAACCTTTAAACCAAAGTTTTTGGTGTGTCAACCTGCCTCTGCACATTATTAAAAAGCATATATTTGTTTTAAAACAGAGCCCTACCTGCTGTGCTGTGTTACGCTACAAGAAATGGCTCAAATATGTTTGTAGACATGTGTCATACTGGTTATACTGGTTAGATTCAGTGTTCAATAAAAGAACAAGTGTCTTGATTAACTTTTAAGAAAATTGGCTCTTTTGGACACACAATTTTCATCTGGCAGGGATTACCAGTGGGCTAAAATTGTACTCCTGCACATAAACTGCATTATGTTTTATTAAATTGTAACATCATTCAGTGTTTAACCACACTCCCTTTCAAACCAGCGTCCTGTTGTCTCTCTGAACGAACGGAACAGGCTGCTGTGGCGTTATAAACACATATAGCCCAAATTTATATCTGTACCGTGTAGTAACTTTTTTGTTTGTAGTTTGGAAGTTATATTGCATGTCACAGATTTTTTATTCAAAAACACAGACTTCAAGTCCTTCAAAGAAAAGCGTCTTTTAAAAAGTTTTGGCTTTTCAAGAAAGAAATTCAATTTAGTCTTTACTTTGGGTCATGAACAGGTTTGACAAAGCGCTGACTCCATGTAACAACATCACAGCAATCTGGCTCTGAAATAGCATTCATTGTAGAGGTGTGAAGAGTGAGTCATACAGTAAGCTCACAGCTTACTCCTCCCTTAAGATTGGATACTGGATATGGGCACGGTCTGAAAGAAACTGGTTGTAGTAGTCCAATAACAATGGAAAGTGCAATGGGAGGCAGTCCAAGGGGAGTCTAAAGGTGGTGTCTTTTCAGATGTGCTCTCATATGACTTTCCCCTCACAGTGAGAATAAACAATCTTACAGCTTTTCCTCACATGCATATAATCGTTTACTCTTAAATATATATCTCAACAGCAGATATCTCTCCCTATCTTCTCTTTGACTGCTTCTGCTGTTTTGTTGTGTTGAATACAGCTACGAAGAGAACCTACAGGATGCTGTGATTATTTCTTTTCTTTTTTTTTGGGGGGGGGGGGGGGGGGGGTGTTTCTGAATGCAGTGACAAGACGATGTCATTATTTCTGAAAAGAGAAAGAAACACTAGATCAACCTTAGACTGAGCTTTCAAGCCATCTCACACCAGTCTGTTGACATGCAAAGCAAGGCTGGAAATTGACACGCTGTTCCATTCTTGATAACATATGCATTGACAGAGGTGTTGCTCTTAAAGCTGCATAAGATGTGGTGTATTAAGATATACATGACCACAGGGGCATTTACAGTACATACTACAGTCATATTATATTATATTTGACTATATTTCCGCAACCCATAGATTTACTGAGTATATCTATATTATGTATATATCTGTACTGTATATCAGACCTTAAAACAAAGATAGAGTTTATGGCAGGCCTTCAGAATTGTTGCTCATTCATAATTACCATGCAACTTTACAGGGATTGAACAATTTCACAAAGACTAATAGGTAGAAGCTGCATGTCCAGATGGGACAAGTGGAAGAGGGAATAACATTATCATATACTTTATTGTGTTCGATTTAAACTGTACCAGCCTGCAGGAATTTAGCTTAGTTTAGCCTAAAAGCTGGAAATAAATGAAAACATCAACCCTCTCTCTGTCCAAAGGTAAAACAAAAAAACAAAAAAACAAAAAAAAAGAAAGGAAAAAGAAAAAAGCCTACTGGCACTTCTGAAGACAATTAATTAAAACAATAGATCTTGTTCATTTATCCTGTTCAAAAAACCTCCAAAGTGTAAAAATGAGTCAGGGGACTAAGTGCTGGACAATCCTTTGGCTGGGAGCAGTAACTTCCTGGAGACTGTGGTTGTCTGGTAATGGACGAGCAGTTTTCCCCTATTTCCAGTGTTTATGCTAAGCTAATCGCTTGCTGGCTCTAGCCTCAGATTTAACCTGCAAGCATGAGTGTGGCTCCTATCGTCTCATCAAACTCAAGAAAATGAATGGCACATTACCCAAATGTTGAGCTATTCTTTTAAAATGTGTTTTGTCAAACTCCTGACAACCCTGTGGCACTCAATATTTGTCTGTCTCCTATGGACTTTTTCAGTTTTTATGTTTTTGTCAAAGGCAGGGAAGATTTTAGATCTCAACAAACTCAAAGAACATCCTCGCCCTCAGCAGCCAACAAGCAAATATTCTCCTGACTAGACTAGACTAGATTAAGTTGCGAAAATGAGAGTTCATGAATTGAATAATTGATTAAACAACAGATTACTGGCATTCAGTGGATCAAACTGCTCATCTTGGACTGTGGAACGGAAGCTCATTGAACTGAATGAATCATGATATCAGATCAGTTCATGTTTGGATTGCTCATAGTGATTTCACTCTATTAGGACAAACATCCCTCACTCATTGCTGCTGTATTCATGCAGTCATTTGATCTGTTTGTGGATAATGGGGCACAGCACTGAAGGCCATAACAAATCATGAGACAGACAGAAATCAACTTAGTGTAAATCAGTGTAAAATATGATATTATCATTTCATTTTGACTCACTGTTTTTCACGTTAAGTGTAATGACAGTCATTTACATTTGAATACGAGATTAAGAAGAAAGACAGAGAGGAATCTAACACAGATATTAACTAAAAGAAAACACCAGTGAGGCCAAGGGAGCAGTGTATAAGATGATAATTCCATCCTCACTCCCCAGCCTCTTGGCAGTGCATGTCTTTTTCAATTGTGTCCCTGTTGCATTGATGCTGTCATCAGGCCCTCAGTAGATCAATATGCTCGTCTTTAATAGGCCTTTCATTAGCAACTCATCAATAACCTCCCAGCTAAGGACAGCCACTCAATGCTCGGCTCCTACAATGTTTTGGCAGAAAAAAAAAAAAAAAAAAAAAAAAGTTTAGTGGGTCGAAGAGAGGTGACGATGATTCATTTAAAACATCTGGCAAATGGATGGTGAGAAACACAGAAGCTGGAAAACTAATTTAATGAGATTTCACATTAAAGGGTGATAATACTTTGCCTACTGTTAAGCTCGGTTTTGAGCTTTGCTGCAGCACAAGCCACTGAATATGAAGGAGAGATAAAGAGACGAGAGTCTGGGTGAAAGCTTGGAAGTCTGAATGCTGTTGTAGGATATTCAGCAGCAGAACCCAGAGATTTTTAATGGGCTACGCCAAAAGGTTAAAACCCCTTCCAGACGCCAAGGCTGCTAGTTCCTGTCTGAAAGCTGCACAATACCATTTGGGCCAGCTCTGACCAGACACTAAAACAAAAACTGGTATTTACATTTAAGAGGATCAAAGCTCTCCTGGAGGAGACAGAGGACAGGACTGGTTAGCAACTTAGCGGCCCTGGTTGAAGTTTCACATGACTCCCTGACAGCAGGACACTTGGACAGCTGCCATGCCCAGCTCCTCACAGTCAAGACCTTGTTTTAAACCTACATGGGATTTATCATACAGAACAATGGAAGATTTCTCAAAATAGGATTAAAAGGAAAACTAATCCAACATAAGTGCTGGAACACAACGAGAAATGAAACTGAAGTAACAGTAACTGCGTGTCTGAAACACACAACCTCAAAGGCTGTCTGGGACTCATTTGATGAACTTTCACCTCTTGTTTCTTTTGTTAGGGGTAGAAAGATCCCCGTCTCTGTTCTAACATCAACTTCAACCCTTGAATCTTCACCTGCCTCTGATGCTGCCGAACCAGTTCAGCCGCTTAAATCAAAGTCAAGTCAAGTAGAATCTTTCTTTCTGTTAACTGGCTAAATTTATAATCAGACTTGCTTTTCACAACCAAACACGATTCTATATTTTGCTCCACTTTTACCAGCTGGTCCACTGACAGCCACTACTAATTCTATTTGATTCATTCATATGCTACTTTTCCTGCCCACTCTGGCATCATTGTATGTTTAGTTTAGTTAACCATTGTTGAGTCAGCCTTTATTAGTAGTTGTAGTAATAAGTTAATTTGTGCATTAAGGTTAATATTCTTGCCTGATCAACAGGGGTACAGTTTTGTTATGCCGACTACAAAATTATCATCATACTGACTAAAATACTATATCTTAAGGGACATTTTGACATTTTGAATTTTGGCCTTTGCTAGGTCCTCGTCACATTGTTGTGTAAAAACTTTGCGGATTTGTCCTTCAGCTTGACTTTCTTCTTTAAATTTCTAGTCAGCCGTCATGCTGAATGCTGTAAGATAATGAGATAGCATGTTTTTGGGGGCGCCTGAAGGTTTCAGTGACAAATGTAACAATGTCAACATGCCATTTCACTTTCTGTGCTGTAATATCGAATCCATTTTGCCACCGGTGGTGAGATATTGCACTCTTAAATGTGTGAATGTCAATGTCTTCCTTTAACGAGAGCTCTGGCCATATTCTTCAATGATCACCTTGCAGAGTTTCCAACAGCCCTGACAAGCACAAGGTACTGGTATCAATTCCTGCTGACTGGAATATAAAGTAGCATGCACAGACATGAGTTTGGCATAAAATGATGTATATCACCCTTTCTTGCCTTTTTGCATGATATAAAAATCAATTAATTGTTAGTTTAAAGTCACATCTGACCTCATTTAAGGATATCAGCAAGAAAAACATGCCACAACATTTTGGGAGCCCTCAGGGCAAGGAATAAACACAACTGTAAAGGCAAATAACCTAGGAAAAGGAGGAAAAAATAGCTTGGAGAAGAGAGCTGCAGAAGCTGAGGGAGGGATAATGTGCTGTGGTCAGGCTGCCAAGCAGGCAGTGGACTGCCAATACCAGAGGAGTCTGGGTTCTCATATTTACGCCACTAGGCACGCGTTCAGGGATATACTCGCACTCTGAATTAAACTGCAGGGCACAATCAACAGATCTTCCTTAATCTTCAACCTGCAGTGTCTCAAGATGCCAACATTTCAAATGAAATGTCAGTGTGAAGACCAAAAGTCATCCAAATCAAAATAATAAATAAATAATAAAAGTAAAAAAAAATAAAAAACTGAAAAAAGACATGGGATGCTATGCTCGTAAGAAGCGAAGCTAAAGGCAGTGATGATGATGAGTTGTGGTCACGCTGCCAAGTCAGCCACAAATCGCCAACAGTGGAGGAGGCTTGTCTGTCCTTATACACCATTAAGCATGAAGATGCAAATTTTCTAAGTATAAGACTACATAATGGGCCAACAGTGGAGGAGGTTGTCTTTTTTCTGCCTCATACATCCACAGGCATGAAGGACAAGTAACCAAATGAGTCTATAAACTCTTGCTGGCAGAAATTATATTTGACTGTCATTTGAAAAATGGTTTCATGCTATACACCAATCAGAGGTTCACCCTGTCACCCTGAGGTCACTCTGTTTTGCAGCACTTTTGGTTCAATCTTGATATAATACCATTTTAAATAATCTAAAAAAATTACCAATTTTTTTTGTGTTGTGTTGGTGCCAGTTAATAGAATACCATGTGTGACCTTTCATTTTATTAGAAAGGACTTCGATCTGATTGTGAATGACCCACATTATGATCACTCTAATTAAACACCTGTACACATTTAAAAAGGAACATGCAAAACTGGTTGATCTCTCCACTGCACCTGACTTTAATACACACTGATCAACGTGCTGATTAAACATTTTTTGCACTTTTAGATTTATTAGAATGGTAGTGGTTCATAATGACAGTTGACATCTGTCCCACAGTGCAGAGTTCCCCAAGCATCTCCACTGTGTTGTAACAAAATCTATTCTACTAAAGCATACAGACTCAAAGGCTCAAAACAGCTGAAGAACATTCTCACACTTCCTCTATGAGCAGCTGAAACCTGTTGATAACTATGATGATGTTAATGAGTTGTACTGCAGTTTTCAAAGCAGATTGACTTGAAAAGTCTCATCATGTTGATAAAAATAAATAAGGACATAATATCCACCTTAAGACTTAATATATTTCTGTATAATGTTTGTAACATTCCCCTCTGGTACAATAGGCTGGCAGTATGTTGGACACTGGCAACATCTAGTGACAAGATGTCATTCACTCTATCGGCAACTGACAATAAAAAGACGCAACAGAAGAAGAACGAGGATGAGTGGGATGGAGTACCTGCCCAAAAGGCTAAATGTTAGTGCGAGGATTTCACCAAACGGAAGGAGGCTTACCCGTACTTAATGAAGAGCAACGTCGGTCACAGTCATGCTTTTTGTAAAATATGCCACACAAATTTTATAGAGGGAAAAGTGACAAATCTGCCAAGTGTAAGTTCACCCCAGAGGCACAGAAACATGCTTCACCAATGACTGCATTTATACTATCTCTGCCATCCATTTTCAGAATCACCGTCTGCAACCAATTGGTTCTCTTGCCAGTAGCCTCTCTAACAATCACAGCTGAATCATAATGTGTAAGTGATGTGCACATGTCCTTCAAGTAATGCATAAATAAATGTGTTGTATTAAATGGCCTTTAGTGTTTCCATTGATATAATGCAGGGATGTTCACAGCATTTCACTTTCAACCAGGTATCTGATTCTGATCACCTGACTGTAGTCACTTAACGTAGGAACTTTTTAACTCAATCCTTGTTGCTCTGATATTTTAAAGCAAGTGGTTGTCTAGTGGTGATTTTAGGATTTACTGTGTGTGCTCATGTCTAAATGCAAGGTGGATGTGGAAAGTGGTAAGGCAGGTGGAACAGCCCCGGGTGGGGCGTCGGAAAGTTTCCAGTGTTTTCAAATACCAGTTTTGACAGGTATGATTATTAGATGGTTCATGCATCATGTCTGGTTATAGATGTTAATGAGTTGTTAATAAATAGATTTTTGAGGCCAGCTACAACAAATTTTCTCCAACGTACCTACCCAAAACATCCATTATAGCAAATTGCACTTCAACAGGCCATTAGTATTCTGTGTAAAAACACTAATAGTGAAGTAATAAGTTAATAAAAGGTTGAAAGCAGTGTTTTACAGCACTTACTGTTAACAGTCTGTTGCACCTCTGACTACAACCACCAGTGATGTCACAGTGTACTGACCCTCTGAAGTACATTTTTACATCACTGCAGTGCGGTACAAAGTTAAAGCCCAGGAGGTGTTTCTTCTTTCCTTCTTTCATAAAATAACATAAACGTAGTCAGCCATCACCTACTTGATGGATGATAGAATTGTCCTCAATTGTCTCCAATGTCACAATAAAAACACTGCAGCAGTCAGTAGCAGTCCTCATATGAAATAATTCTGAACTGTGGTGACAAAACACCTAAGAAACAAAACACTGCTGCACGCTTGACTTGACCAAGCAGACGGCTGGAGCAGCCTACGTTCAAATCCATTTGTGTAGCAAAATCTGTAATACACAATCTGGGAACAGTCCGGCCTGTCTCACCATTACATCCATATTTCCATCAATGTTTATAATGACAGCAATACTTCTAAAGACAAAAATACCTTGTGTAACTATGATACTTAAAGTAAGTATCCGCAGCAAAGAAACTTGTGCAATTTGAGTTGAGTACACTTGAGAATATTGCAGGTATAGCAAAACAAAAATTCTGTGGTTGGGATGAAGTTTCTTCCTTTACTTTGCAAAAAATGTAGAGCACACTAACAAGCTGCTTTCAGCTCACTTTTTACCACATACTTATTTTTGCATTGTTGTCTGCAAGAGGAAGGTAATTGAAAACAACAGGGTTATTCAGTCAGATGCAAAAACAATTGAACATTTGGCGCAATGTGCACACCTCTACAATGCATTCAAAGTGCTGAATGAGTGCATCAGAGTGGACAAAGTCTTGGTGTATTAAAGAGGGCTCAAGGAACAGGAACTCCAGTCCCTATTGTACTGGAAACCTTTGTCCTGGCTCCTTGATGGGGATCTAAGAGGGTGAATACACTGTGTCTTTGTGTGTGTGTGTGTGTGTGTGTGTGTGTGTGTGTGTTTGCATACATGCACATGTGTGTAAATGTGACTGCATTATCTTCACATTAGGAAACGACCAGTGTGTTAGAGCCAGAGCCCTGTCACATACAGCTCCGTCATCAGTAACAGGAGTACTCAGACATCCTTACACACACACGCACACGCACACGCACACACACACACACACACACACACACACACACACACACACACACACACACACACACACACACACACACACACACACCTTGTATCCCTAAATCACATTCCCATGCTGTATCCCAGCCATTCACCTGAGGTGAGTCAATGGCTCAGCTCACAGTGCAGGACTGAGTTCAGTGACAGCACTTGTTCTCCCAGTGAGAGAGGAGACACAGGGACACATTCAGCACCACACAGCTAATCACCATTAAAGGCTTACAAGAGAAAAGTAGAGGAACAGGACCAAGAGAAGGAGCGGGAGGGTGGGAAAGAAAGACAGAGAACAAAAAGAAAAAAAAAAAAGAGGAGAGGCTGACAATAGGAGAAAGTTACAATAGGGCATCTGTTCCAGTGTTGGACAGCGAGAGTACAGCAGGACAGAGCAGGCAGACACTGGACAAGAGGCTTCTATGAAACTCAACCTTTCCCTTCATGCAAGATGCAATAAAACAGAGTGACTTACTTCCTGTTGGGCTACTGGTGACAAATCTTCTCCGCCTGCAAGAGATGACAAAATCAAAATATGAAACTGTCTCACATATAAATGGGGAGCACATTATGAAGGATTACAAATTAGATACAGTGTCTGTCAACATATAATGGTAAAGAAGGAAATGTATTTGGACAAACTTAGCCTGACAGTGTTGTTCATGCTAGCTGTTGCCTGAAGCAGTTAATGTTTGTCACGCTGATCAAAGAAACTTGATGTGAGAGTTATTATTTCCATCTGTCAGTTTACAACAACCTGTGCAGCTGTGTCCATCGTCCCCCTTGGACAGGAAGATAATATTCCCAGTCGTTAATGCTGCCTGTAAAGCTCTGATTGGTTCCCTTGTTTTTGATAAGAAACAGAGCTAAATGGACTTGTATGACTGGCTAGAATAAATTGGAGAGGAGAGCGATTCAGACGCCTGGGACCAGTCAAGGACAGGCTGTAGCTGACGGCAATCTTTGTTTGGCAAGACTGCATATTTTTAGTTTCTGGAAAGAGTACAAAGGTTCTCATATTATTAGCGACTATACATTCTCTCTTAGAAAACCGTGTGTTGTCCATTTCTACCCAAAATGTAAAGTTTATTCATTTATTAAATTTCATTACATTTATTTACCACACTATAAACATACTCCTGCACTGAAAATTGATGAAATTGATTAAAAGTAAAAGTCTGTCAGTATGAGTAGGAAATTGTACTTCAAGTAATAAAAATAAAAGTTTTAAAAGTAAAAGTACTCATACTGCAGAAATATGTCCCCTGTGACTTATATAGTATGAAACATCATTAGATTATCATTACTCATGCATTAATGTAAAATCATGATTTCACTGTTGTAGTTGATTGAGATATAACTTACTCTGAACTTTTTTTTTTTTTTTATAGTTCTGCAATTAATGATTTTCTTCTTTTTCTAGTGGTTATTTTCATGATGAATTAATCTGCTAATTCTTTTCTCCATCAATTGATTGTAATTCATTTTTTTTTAAAAATGCTGAAAATGAATCATCAAAATAATTAAAAAAGAAAAAATCATAGCATGAAAGCATCATATTTTATAAGCTTTTCATATGCCCTGCATGCAAAAACCTCGAATAGTAACATAGCTAACGCTGTCAAATAATTGAAATGAAGTAAAAAGGTCAGTATTGCCCTCTGAAATGTAGTGGGGTGCAAGTAGAAAGTGGCATGAAAAGAAAAGTACAAGTATCTCAGATTTGTTCTTGTACTTTACTTATGGAGTAATATCCCACAATTGTGTACATTAATGCTCGAAAACCGCACACTCTATGCATCGTGCCTTTCTCATCCCTTTTGGGCATGAAGCATGGCAGACTTGCATAGCAACTGGTGTTAAAGTTGAGGAGTGAAAGTGATGAAGGAGTCCTGGTTTGCTCCAGCTTACAGTTTCAAATGGTTCTCAACATCCCGTCTAACACATACACATAGTGGTGGGTACTCAATCAAAAGTATAATTACTCCCATAAAAAAATATCCCAGTTATTTATTCATTTATTTTGTATGTGCAAGCCAGAGATCTTCACAAGTCAAAACATGTATGCACCTGGACGACAGTCAACTACATAATGGGAAACACATCAAACATGGGTGGTGATGTGCCAATTGGCAGAAAAGCTCAAATCACAACAACAAGCTTCAGCAAGACCAAAGGAGCCTGAAAGAAGCACTTGGAGCCCTGATTACCCTTGACAGTCCAAGAGCTGAAGAAATAACACAATACATCTGTGAATATAAAGCTAAAGACTGAAGGCTGTTTTCTGTGATCAACAATGATGGATTTCAGAGGTTAGTAAAGAGGCTGAAGTTAAAGTATACAATTCCATCAAGGCCACACTTTAGTCACACAGTGATAGCAGCTCTGTACCAAGAGACAAAAGCTAAAGTGACACAGAGCCTCAAAGAAGCTGAGAGCATCTCAATAACCACAGATGGGTGAACTTCACGAGCTGCTCAGAGCTTTATTACAGTCACAGCTCATGTTATGAGCAGCAAATGGGAAAAGAAAAGTTTTGTCCTACAGATTCGATGTCACAGTCTACCAGCTCCTTACCTGCTGCCATTGTCTCTCTCATCTGCTCGCCTGTTCAGCCAGCACCCCTTCAGTACTCAGCCACACCCACCTGCCCAATCACCTCAGCGTACACCTGAGACTCATCACCAATCAGTGCAGTACTTAAGCTGATCTCCGACTCACTTGCTGACAGATTGTTCTTTACTTTCATGCAAGACTGTCCAGCAGTCCCTATCAGACTGCCTTCTCAGTATTGACCCTGCCTGCCTCTGACTTCATTTGCTCTCCTGCCCACTGCTGATTATCTCAGCTTCTGTACCTGACTACGTTTGTTGTCCTTCCTGGATCTGCTACTGATTGGAACTGTCAGTTGTTTGGCTTGCCGAACATTTCCTGAAGCTGTCGTTCACTCCAAGCCTGCCTCATCTAGGACTTGAAGAGACGTCCGTGTTAAGGTAGTTGCTGCAATTGGGTCCTAACCTTACCTGTTACACGCAAACTCTTTTCCAATCACACACTGGACTCAGGTAGGCTGCTCCAGTCATCTACTTGGTCGAGTGATGTGTGAAGCAACATTTTTTCATCACAGTTCAACTACAACAGCTGAGCTGACCACCAAACAGAGACTGTTAAACCTGCCAGGACATAAACTGATCATGGATGTGGTCACCTGATGGTACAGCTCTTTGAATTATTTTTTAAAAGGACTGCTACTGACTGCTGCAGTGTTTTTACTTTGAAATTGCACGTTTCAATTATTCATTGCCAAAGAGAATTCATCTTCTTAAGTCATGGTTGGCTACTTTTGTTTTATTTTATGAAAGAAGGAAAGCAGAAGCATTTTAAGTTAAAAACAAATTTTATGTGAATAAAAAATGCAGTTACATCCCTATTTAATTATTCCTAAACATAACATAATCTTTACCACATTAACAATTATTGTGGCAATAGCATGGGAGCAGCCAGTTGTTGAACAAAGTAGGGTAAGTCTATAAACAGAGGGAGAGGAGTGCATGACACATGATGCTCAAGCAGACTGTTTGATCACCATTTGCTGTCTCCCTGTGATTCACAAAATTATAGCTTCCTGGATACAACTGGTAGCCTACTGAGTAAAAGCCAAGGTCAGTTTCACTGGTAACATTCTATTGAATTAATCCAGCATCAGGCATCACCGTAAAACAAATAGCAACCAATGTAAATTAGAGAAAAGAAATAGGCTAATTTCCATCATAGAAAGCAATTCTCTGCACAACGACAAAACTCTGTTGATACATCAGAATCAATCCAGTAATCATCTGACTTACATGTGCATGCAATATGTTGCCTACACTTGTTCTGTACAGTATTTCTGGCAGCTTGTGAAAGGGCGATGCAGGCTGCTTTCTGACACAGCCAGTGTGCAGTTACTGGATTTGGGTTACATTAGTAGACCAACCAAACCCCAAAATGAAAAGGTATTTGACTGATTTTTTTTTTTTTTTTTTTTTTTCCTTATACCCAGCTCAATAAAATCTGGCACAAGTACATGTCTCTTTGTAGCACAAGGGAGAGCAGTTAAAGCAGCTTGGATGACATCTCATGTAGCAAAATGCATAGTAGATAACAGACTAGTCTTAACAAATACACAAATGGCAAATGTGGTGAACACACATTTTTCATAACAAATGTTTTTTTTTTTCACTGAAAAAAACCAAAAAAAAAACAAAAAACAAAAAAAACAACAACAAAAAAACTCATGATAGGTAGTGATTCTTTTGTCTGTAGTGGACAAACCCAGTAGTTTACTGAAAAGCTGAAACTGAAGCAACCAGCTATCTGTGTGAGCCATTATCAGCTGCTCTGTGGCAGCGTCAGGCATCAAACCCCATAACGTGACCTCACAGCCAGGCGTGCATGTGTGTGTTCGGCTCATTAAAAGGGTAATTTAACACTAAATCCACTTTTTTAGAGTTAATAAAGTACAAGTACACTCACTTTATTACTATTACTATTGATCCTGCTCCCATTTTATAGTGTTCATTGCAACAGAAGTTATTATACTTCTGCCAGAGAAAGTCCAGTAATTCTGTTATACTGTAAATTAAACTTGCACAGAGGTCAAAATTTAATTTACAGTTTATAGGTGGCACTCATAAGATTAGGCTGCTTCTTCTAAAACATAAGGTATTTATGTGTTTATCCCTCTCCTCCTCTCTCTGTCATTCCATCCCTAAATGTCAGAGTATAGCTCTGTGAAATGGATCAAACAATGTCACTACAGGGCTGAAAATTATAACAGTCGACACTTGATTGGTCACTAAAGATAAAACACTTTGACTGGTGCTAAATTAGGAGCGTTATCAGAGAGCACAGAAAGGAATGTCAACGCTCAAACACTGTTGATTTAATTCTAGCAGCTCAGCCTCTGTGGGAGGCGGCTGTGCTTTGAAATTCAATATTCAAAAGCTATCCCGGAATAACAGCAGCCATTGTGTTGAATTTACACAGAAAATATCAGTCATATGATGTGGAAAGATCATATTGCGTCTTGAGCAGCCTGCCATTAATTTGACTTGACTGCGACCATGATCCCCGAGCACAGCATTTAATGCGAAATGACAAAATATTACAATCAGCTCTCTCAAATGTCGGCAATCTTCTCCAGTGCAGCTCGTGAGCCTTAGCATGCCTGAAGCTGTTGGACTAACTCAGATATGGATTAGATGGCAAAAATGCACATATGAGAGCCTAAGTAACAGCTTAGCAAATGATTTGACATGGAATAGATGGTGATACAACAGCCTGCAGCAATGTTGAAACTGTCATGCCCATTTAAGCCCAGGGTCATGTGCCCCACCAGATTTACAATATCTGGAATTTTTATACTTTTATTTTATTTTATCAAGTATTTTCTTATTATTTCATATTGTTCAGTATTGTTTATTGAGTCACACACACCCTTCTAATTATGTCATACATCATACTTAAAGAAGTCATGCACCCCCTATTCCTGCATGGTATTGTTTTTTGTTTTTTTTTGTTTTTGTTTTTTCTTCTTCTTCTTCTTCTTCTTCTTTTTTTTTTTTTTTCAAAAAGTTTCAGGACAAAATCAGGGAGTCACCATCATGCACACAGCACTCACTCCTCTGTGCATAAATGCTGGAGGAGATGTAGACTACAGCATAACGGTGTGGTGCTAAAGTGGTTAGTAGAGCATCAATCACTTTTTAAAATGTGTGAAAATTAAATGCAATGAGTTATACACACTTAACTGTATTTGAGAAATATTGGCATGCTTTGTGTTGCAAGATAGTTGGCAAGTACCAGCTAAAGTTAGTAACCATCCTGTAATCTGGCTGTTAAGCGTTCTTGCTCGCCAGCTACTGAACTGGTAATATATATAATATACAACAACAATAATATAAATATTGGTAAAGCAGAGCCATGTGAATCTTACAGCAGTGAGCTGATTTCACTGTCATAGGTAGGCAAAACATTGAATTCAATTTGATGAATCGATTTCATGATGAATGAGTGAAGCCAGAATAAAATTAGCTTTTCCGTCTAGAAAAACAGAAGTTGTGTTCTTTCTTTTGATATATTAACCATTTACATATAAATAGAACAAAATATTCTGGGGGTCTTGGAAGATAAGTGAGTATGATAAAAAAAATGCTGGCAGTGGCTGGCACCTTCAAATTAATACTCTGGCATGTGAAGTAATAAATGTGTTTACTAATTTTCTTTGACAGATACATTTACAAAGAACTGGCAACATTATTTCCCCAATCCTTTAACGCTGTACTTTAGAGAGTTCAGGGAGGTGGTCGAGGTGAATGTTTTAGCATACGGTTGGCTTTATTCTTATATTCTTTAAAAATAAATAAATGAATGCACGGACTTGCATGTTACACCTTGTTTACATTGCAACTTTCAGCCACAGTAGTGGTGGTCAGACGCATGTTGGCAATGCTCAAACACAACATACAATCCCTTTAGTAGTTAACTAAAAACACACTGGAAGCCTGAGAAGATGCTGGGTTGAGGCATGTAAAGCACAGGTGAAACAAGCTGATGAAGACTAAAGTCAAAGCCTATCTGTTGTGTCTCACATGTACGATGCTGCTTGCACAACTTCACTTTGTCAGAAGTAATTCTGTCCTATAGAGGGTGAATGATGGGCAGTAGCAGACCAGTGTCCCCTCACTACAATGACATATTTAATAATTGTGGTCTGCCAAAATAGCAGGGAGACTTTCTTTTCCTGATTCTTTTAACGTTGCTCCAGAGATGATGACAGTCTTTCATAGATGCTTCATTGAATCTGTTCTAACCTTTTGGAGCATTGCTTGGTTTGGAAACCTACATTTGTCGAGTAAATATAAATTGAGTTGGAACTCTTCTTAAAACAGCCATTAAGGTCTCAGGGAGGAGTCAGGCCATGCTTGAGCTCATTTATAACAGGCAGGTCCTTAGGAGGGCTAATGCTATATTGGACTGTCTGCATCATCCAGTCCAGAGGGAGGATGAGCTGTTGTCGTCAGGATGGTGTTTCAGGCCACCTTTTGGGTGAAATAAAAGACTCCATGTCTCTTTCATCTCAAGTGGTGTTGATATGCTTAATAACAATTAGCATGCTGGTTGTAGTCCTTGCGCTATTTGCACACTTGCGTATTTGTACTCGGTATGAATTTAGATTTCTCCTGCACTAGTTATGTGATGGCACAGTGGGTTGGTTTGGATGTAAATCGTGAGATGCTGAATTATCCAACATGAACAGAATTCCAAGGGATACTGGATTGAGTCAGGACCATAAAATAAAAGCAGGAGGAAGCCCCAAGGGCTTCACTACAGATGAATTTATGTTTAAGTGAGTCAAGTCAGGACATGACAAGCCATTGACGTTAAATGTATCTAACTTTGACTCGTGTTCCTTTAGATTTTTTCAGCAGGGCACTGGCAGCAGAATTTGAGTGGCACAAGTACAGTTTTTCTTCTATGTCATTACCTTCTCAATGAGAGCAAGATTTACCAGACAACAGAAAATTAACTAGATTTGTGCAGAGATGGTTTAACATAAAGTGATGCTATTTGAATCAACCGTGTGTATTCAGAAGCATGATATTCTGAAAACAACCTTTTCTGACACCCAAGACTCTTCAACTGGCTGAAGGATATCTTAAGCATGACACCCAAAGCAAAGCTCCAGAAAGAGTGTTACATCCTCTCAGCAGTTAAATGCTGAACCACATACAGATCTAGAAAGTAAAAGAGTATAAAATACAATGAGTCAACACTAACAAGTGGCTGGATGAAGAGGGAGCTGACAGCTTAGACTCCCCACTTAAAGTGCCAGATTTTCATTTCTGTTGGCATAAGGCAAAGTGAAAGCAAATATGTTTTTGTAATTGTTAAAAATAGAAGACCCTTCACTGAAATTGAAATCCTCACTCAATATTATACTTTGTTGCATGAAATGAGAACTAAATCTGGGTTGTCAGGCTTGAATCCACCCCACCTAACAGGCACACCTTTACTTTTCACAGCTCAATCTTGATTCCTGCCTGTTTCCAGGTGAGTCTGCTCCAGCTAATCCTCTCCTGGAACGGAATATCTAACTTTAGTGCATGGAGCAGGCATTTGCATTTAAAGACATCAGGGTCACTTGACAAAATTTATTGAAGTTGGAAAAGGTGCAGTGAAAAAGGGGGCAGCAGTGACGAGAAAATAGGTAGATGAAATGAAGGTATTTGTTTACCTGAAACCATTCAGGACAATCCTTCGAGCTCAGTGTGATGGACGCACACTTTGATAGCAGAAATGAAAAATACATCTGAACACTGAACACCCAATGATGAATATATCAGCTCTGACATCAGTTTAAACTCACTGGGTCAGAACAAGACCTTCTGGGATCCTGATGATGATTCAGTGAGGTCAAAGCACTCATATTGATAATAAATTCACTCTCTACCATATGAGTCATTACACTGTACACATGAGTCAGACTGACTCAGTGTCTGAAAGGTAAGAAGTTATAGGTGCATTACTGGCTCATCAGTCTTCCATTGGTTTCTACTCCTGATTTTGTTGTGTGTCACACAAAAACTTTCCAAACTGCTTCAGATGAGAAACTTTCTCCAAACCCGATTGTCTTATCAAGCAACACAAGAAAGACCACATGTCAAGATAAAAATTAGTCACACCAGATATTTAATAAGTCCTACTGACATTGTTTCAAACCATTTCTTATGGGTTGTAAATTATCATTTCAGCTATTGGTGGTCTAAGACACACACTGCATAGCCCCTTCATTCTGAATCTGAGCCTGTGTTGTGTGACATCTCTCTCTCTCTGCACATGTCACCTTCATGCATGTAATTCCAATATTCACTCTCCTTTTGACTGCTTTGGTCTCCACCAACTCCAGGGAGAAAGATCTGGATATTAAACTGATAAAGCTTCCACTATGTTCATCACCTTTATCTGTCTCCCATTTGGGGTTGGGTAGGTGCTGTGGGTTGATCTGAGCTTGTTTGCCAGAAAAAGCTGCCTGCTGGTGCTGCAAATAAGACCCATAGAGTAAATATGACCTAAGGCCAAAACAATGAGCAAGAAAAGGCTAAATAGAGCTCTGTGGAGCAGCAGATTTGGCTGATAATTCTCTGTCAGTTCTTCACTGAGGGCGGACACTTTCCAGCATTAATTAATGTTTTTGGCAACTCAGGGCAGCAGAACAAGCTGTAAACCTTACAAAGATTCTATGGTGAATGTATTGATAAACTATTTCCTATTTACCCATTCAGCAGTACAAAGCAATGTTAGTATTAGGAGTCATGTGTCTGACCAGCTTGCAAATGTAAGTCCAATGATCACTCTTTTTTTAGCTGTTTTTGGACTTCACCAAATTTTCACCAAAAATGTCCCGTTATAAATGTTCCACTAATTTCAACAGCTGGTTGGTAATTCTGTCTGTCTGCTGTTAAGTGTTGCAAACATGCATAAAATCATCTTATTAAACCATCAGAATGATGGTAATCTGCACTGGCTGTAAGACAGGTCTTGGTCAGAGGCGTCAGTGGCCTGTCGTCTGTGTAACATGGCACAGTGTGCAGCCTCTCAGCACTCTGGATATTACTGAGCCGTTGCATGTCCAATTAACACAATGATATCTTATGGCTGACATGGTCTGCACGAACAACTTAACTGAGGAAACACAAGAGCGGACTCGCATGCAATTAAACATATGAATATGCATGCAAGTACAACAGTACTTGATTGCCTCCTTGTGTGTCTCAAATCGAGTGTATTGAAATCACAACTAGCCTTTACAGCTCTGAAAAGTCCCTGGCATGATGTAATTAAATCTCTTTTCTTTTACTTCAGACATATTTTCAATATGTTGTAGAAAAACTGGATGAAGCTACTTCTCTTTTATCAGAAATCTGTTACATTGGAGTGCACAGACTGGGCTGCTGTATGTACTTCAACAAAACTCAAAATCAGCTGATAGTGAGGTTCCTTACCGTGAGACTTCATTGTCGAGCAACTGCAGTTTTATTTAAAAAAAAAAAAAAAAAACAGAGCATAAAATACTGCTGTGCTGAAGAAGTTGTGTGAGGAGGATGGGTTCTCCTTTGTGAAACTTGAAAAGTTTCATAGCTTCAGATGGTCTGAATGGAAGCATGAAACACTGTTGAAAATATCAAGACCATTGCCAGCCAATCAAATGCAACTGGCTCTGAATTATATCATTGACCTGCAGCATATCTGCAAAGAGATTTTTCAGTGTTTTCTGGCAACATAATTGATATTGGCCACAGTTTGAAGACCACAACCAACAGGTATGAGAAGGAAAAGCTGACCATTGGAATATGTATAGATGACCTCAAGGTGGACATTGGACCATCTTCTGCTTGATGGTGAGGGTCACTACAGGACACACATTATTTCTCATGCCAGGTACACAGCAGGGTGTAATTGAAGAGTTTGAAATCAGATATGACTCCTTTAATTCAGGTGATCATTTTATAGTTTAGTTTATAGCCTTTAACTTGGCCTCAGGAAATGCAAGACCTCCACCATGAGCTTAAAGCAAACAGGAAAACAGTTGACAGTGTTCTCTCTGTATGACTTGGTCCAATTATACAAGTAATCTACATTGTTACTTCAGCATCAACAAGGTAGTTACATTGTCTCTTAGGCTGCCTTTAGGCAGTGCAGCACATGAGAGGAGATTCTCACATCTCAACATAATGAAACCAAGTACAGATCTCATCTGTCAGACTTGTCTGTCAGCCCTGATGCACATTCACCTGTCAAATATGTCCACAGAGACATTTGACACAAAGCCAGCTGTTGACCTGTGGATGGAGACAGCTGATCTGAGGATCAACCAGGGACTGGGAGGTGCATCTTCATAATCTACCATAAGGGAAGCTAAAGCAGACCACCATCTACTGTTACTCAATTTTTATGTAGCCATTAGTATTGTCCTGTTCTTTTTATCAAGTTTATCTACATGTTATGCTGTAAAACAGAATTAATTACTTGAAAATACTGTTATATGCCTTAAAGTGTGTGCTGGTATTAAAGTCCTAACCACACTCTCTTGGTGCAATGCTTCTTAAGTGTTAAAACCAGTTTTGTTTTTTCAGTCTGTTAAATAAAATCTAGTTACTATTACTGTTGTTAGCACCGTCTTCTCATAGCAAGAAGGTCTGGGTTTTTTTGTTCTATGTGTGGAACATGTCTTAATGTCTAAAGTAAACTTTGGATGCTGAGGCTGGAACCACTGGCCTACAATAAATCTCTGTATTTGGAGTTGCAAGTTGCAGTTGCAAAGATTTGCTTTATGTTCCGTCTTCAAAGACCAGTGCCACACTCAACACATAGTGGCTTTAAAGTTTGAAGGATTGGCCCCAAACCCTGTCTTGTGTGTTGGTCAAATGCACGCTCAAAAACATAACAGCATGATCACTGCTGCACAGGACACAGTTCTGCATGTCACTCCAATTTTATTTCACAATTTCCTGTTTGGCAAAAGGTGTTTACCAATGATGATTAAACACCTGAAATGAATGTGTGTGAATAGAGTAAAAAATGGGACTAACAAGGCATATTTCTATGCAAGTCTAGCCAATAGCTTTTAAAGCATGAATAGGATAGAAGAAAAAAAAAAATCTCCATAATAATTTGGCACCGAATCCAGACAAATTTAGAAATCCGTTGGTGCCTAAATGCTGCAGATGGGAGCGGTATTGTTACTGTAAATGAAGGCTAAAGAGTTAGAGCAATTCTTGCTATGATTTACCACTGGCTTTCATTTCCCACTTAATGCTAATCTGTGTCTCTCCTCATTTTTTCTCCATTTCCTCAATCCATTCTTGCTTGTGAAAGAGCTTGTTGCATTTGAGGACATATAGATCATTATTTTTCCATGATCCAATTTTTTGACCAACAATAAGACACATTGAACATGACACTGAGCAGCATGAAAAAAATTGTATCAAATTGGATATGCGTCTGTACAACGGTGCTGTTGACAGTGCTGTCACATTTATCCTCCAACGCCTCGTTACAAACAGCCCACGCTCATCTCTCTAAATGACAAAATGGATCTAACATCGAAATGACAACTAGATGACATGTGACACAAAGAATATTTCTATGGAAATCTGATTTTTGTTATGCAAAAACAAGGTATTCTTAGTGGAACAAATGCATGAATGTGCTGTAATTGGTCTTTGGGCACCGGTGTCCACCTGCCGAGTCTCCTCTGTTAAAAAGCTACAACCACATCATTAATAATGCAAGACCTGGTTAGACAGTATCATTGATCTGGCTGTATGTGCATGTGTCTCAGGCTAATCAAGGAAGTGTGTAGGTACAGCACGTGTGGGGTAGTGTGTAGTTCTGTACTATGTGAGTGACTTCTGTAGTGTGTGTGTTTGTGAGTGTGTGTGTGTGGGCACTAGAGGGGTTGTCTGAATGTCAGCAGGAACAAGCAAGTGGCTGCTGCTGCTGCCAGTGGCACCGCTGTGGTCTCCACGGTAACCCCTGTTTAAAGGCTACTATGCTACACTAAGGACACACTGAGGCAGGTCGGTATTATGGGATGTTTAGCCACACACATGCATCACAGAGCAGATGAGCGATGGGAAATAGGTACAGTGTTAGTATAGCCACACCGGACCAGACAACAATTCCTGAACAATTCCTGCATCAAGCACACAACAGAAAGAAGTTTATCCTTAACTTTTATACCATCTCTCTCTCTCTCTCTCTCTCTCTCTCTCTCACACACACACACACACACACACACACACACACACACACCTCTCTTTTTGTGCATTAAGTTTCTTTCTTCCATATTGGCAACCACCTTGTTTTGTTATCTGTTACTCTCTCTTCAGATACCTTTTGTGATGTGTATTGATGTCACTTAAGAAGGAAGTTGCTGTAAAACATTTTAGAATTTATTTCTAAAAATACAGCCACACATGGAAATTGAGAGGGCACAATGCATGGCTTCAGAGGATAAGAGAGCCTGAAGAGTCTTGATCACCCCGGGTCTCGAATCCAGGACCTTTATGTCCTTAAGTGAGTTGACTTTCACTGTGAGCCATTGAGGACATGCTTTGCCATGAGCCTTCTCACATTTTGAAGGAACAAAATGACACGGCTCAAAAAAAGCTATATTTAAATTTGTTGCTGCTGCGCCACCTACTGGCCAAATTTGTGTCTGTCTTTTTTTTTTTTTTTTAATGTTCAATATTTGTAAATTCACCAGATATCATATCTATACATGTCCACCACATGTGGTTGTAATAGCACAAGCAATGTATGCATTGTTTGTTTTTGTTTGTGAGACGAAAACGGTCAAAATATTAAGAGAAAACAATAAATCACATATCATTCTCCTGGTTTTGGGTGTATTGTAAAGTATTTTGGTGATGTTTGATCCAACACTGAGCAAAAAGATTGGTAGCATTTGAATTAGAAATATAAATGTTACCTGATTTTGCATATTTTTGAATAATATAAAATGATGGACCATAGTTTGCGTGAGGTAAACTTTTCTCTCTGGGAGTTGCAATGAATTTTCAACTTTTGGAAATTTTGACTGCAATATAGATGAAAGTGTGTGTGAAAGTTTGTGCTTTTTGCCTTTTTGCTCATTATGACTAAACATCAGTAAGCAGTATACAGTAATACGGACACATTTAAAAATAATGCAACCCCAAGGCACCTAAGAATCTCCATTCTCATAGGCCCCCTTTATGGCAACCAGTACGTGGGCGTTTCATTCATTGCACATTTGCTTACTAAGCACTTCAGCACAATAAGAACTGAAGAGATAATGTGGCTCTTGCACATGGGGCCTTGTGTTTAACTGTATTTTAATTATATTTAATTTGGTATTATGTGTGCATCTTGAATATTCTAAAATAAAGAGGTATTGGGGATGGAGGTCATTTTTGCATGTTTTAGTCATTGCATTCAGATATGTTGCTTGACTGAGGACTGAGTTTTTTTCTGTCAGATCTACCAACAGGACATCAATTGTGCTTACACCCTTCCCAGCTGTTGTGCACATTTAAATTTCACAAACAGAAGGCCAGAATGTGCAGCAGAGATCTTGCGACTAAACAAAATTGCTTTAGATTTGTGGCAGAATGAGAATGGACAAAGGGATGGGGAAGAGGATAGTTCTGTGGAAGCAAAAGAAAGGATAGTGAGAAGGAAATGAGGCAGTTTCTTCTTCGTTTGCCTCATCAAGGTTATTAAATCAGTAACTCACACTCTCTCTCTCTGTCACACACACACACGCACGCGACAAAATCCACCACACATGACATCACCCAGCATGATGAACAATAAGGTCCTGGTAAAGTACTGACATAAAGTGGGAAATAGCCAGCAGTCCCAGAGTACATCAAAGAAGACATACAGGGACTCTGCAAATGTATGCGCACACACACACACACACACACACACACACACACACACACACACACACACACACACACACACCCCTCAGTACCCTCGACTGTGCTGGAAACACAGGTACGTTGTGATATCTTCAAAAGAAAATGGATTCAAACAACGCCCGTTGTACTGTATGTGTCCACAGGGTATTGTCTGCTGCACCAAATGACAAATATTAATTTTCATCAAACAATTTGCCCTCTATCTCTCACTCTCCTGCTCTGTGTCTCACTGTTTCTCTTGGCCTTTCCTTGGCTGTGGGCCCCTGGGACACAATGGGCTGCTATTTGAAGCCCAGGACCTAGTTTCACCACTACCATGGGCCCTGTCTTAGATGCACAATTTAAAAAAGAAAAAAGATGAGATGGCGGGAGAATGAGACAGAGATAGAGGAGAGTTTTGTGACTGATTGTAAATTTTGAATTTTGAAAAGAGCAGTGTCCCCCTGGAAAGGTCAGCGTCAAATGAAGTGAAATCAGGTCAATCAAATCAGATAGGAACGCCTCTGTTTTACATTTAAAAATATAAAAGTAATAGAGGTTAGTCATGTGATGAGTTACTGACCTGTCCTGGGTGTCTGTGTGCCTTCTTTCCCAATGCATGCTGGGATACAACTCCAGTCCCATGTCACCCTGAAAGGGAGTGAGAGAATGGATGGAAAGATGGATGGATGGATGACAGAATTATTCTTTTCACAGATATGAAATCTGTAAAATATTGCTGGAATGGTGCTTTCAAAGACAGGTCTCCATTATGTAAATGTTCCATCATTTTAAACTTGACAGAACCATTACAAATTGTGCTGCAAAGCCTGTGTGATAAATTGCATTTAGTACATGTGGCAGCACGACATATCAGGGAAAAAGAGTGTTCTGTTCTCTAACATGTTACATCCAACATGAAACTTTAAGTGTAGAAGCCTTGAGTGATGACCATTACAATACAATTCTGCCATCTATGCTGTGATATCTGACAGCACCCAAGCTAATCGAAACAGTACTCACATGCTGTTTGTAAAGCGTTATGATGGATATTGGCTGTTCAGACTGTAACGTTAGCAACTAAAGTGCAGTTTTGTGGTGTTTTTGGCAATTACCAAATAGCTTCATGTGCATTGCCACAGAAATGCATATATGTTGATCTGGATTCAATCCTGATATAAGAGACTTGAAATGATCAGGTTGAATGGAGCTATGCTTGTACTCTTGGTGCAGCCTGGTATCATTACCATCACCTTTGACATTGTGACAATGCAGTGGTAATAGACAGACAAAGATGATGAGGATGAGACCCAGGATGTTGATTTGTAGGATGACCAGCCCAATAATTTCCTTCTTCTAATAAATCTACTGTCTACTGAACACTGGCAAATATGAGAATTTTCAATCCAAGGTATCATCCTTAGCTTTTTACATCCACAGGAGAGCAAAGAAACTGCATTAAAGGTCAAGAACAAAATGATTGCTGAAATAGCTATGTCCAGAACATCATAAAGAGCCTTAAGTAACACCTGCTAATATTATAAATCCATTTGTCATCTTGTCTTTTCCAATTTTTTTTTCTCATTCTTTTTCAGTCATTACAAACAATCTTAACTTTGACCTTAGTCATGACCTAACAGTTGATTTGCATGAGTAAGAACTCTATGCTCCCTTCAATCTTTATAATTGCTGAGCACTGTAATTGTACTGCTCCAATGCAGTCCGAGAGCTTTCTACATGGATGAACTGATGGAAAACTGCCCTATTTCCATCCTACAACATTAAAAATTTGCCACATGGAGAAGAGTGTCATTATATTAAAAAAAAAAAAGAAAGAAAAGAAAAGAAAAAAAGACTGCCTTGAATGACACATACACTCATGACAGAGCTGGAGATGAACAGAAGGCAGAAGGAGATGACTGTAGAGATGGATAGGTGTGAAAGAGAAAGAGAGGGAAGCCAGAGATGAGAGATGGGTATATGAGTTGCAGAGAAGCAAGGAGGCCGGGGACAAGAGAGGAGGCATAAATATGCATCGCCATGGGCTATCTTTGTAGAGGAGCTTTGACGTCTGCTGCAAGCTAGAGCTAAGGCGCTCCTGTCATTCCCCTTCCTTTTCCTTCAGCTCCTTCCCTCATCTTTCTCTACCAGCTCTTCCTCTTGAACCTTTTCCTGTTTTTACACACAC
Source organism: Chaetodon trifasciatus (assembly GCA_037975065.1). Classification (NCBI taxonomy): domain Eukaryota; kingdom Metazoa; phylum Chordata; class Actinopteri; order Chaetodontiformes; family Chaetodontidae; genus Chaetodon; species Chaetodon trifasciatus. The sequence goes on along the minus strand of JBBMOE010000026.1, from coordinate 4,022,315 downwards.
ACATACACACACACACACACACACACACACACACACACACACACACACACACACACACACACAGCACCATGCATACAGACACATATACCAGACAGCCAATGTTGTCAGTCTCTGGTGCATCAAAACCAATATCAGCTCTCTCCAAATTAATTACCAGCTCTCGCCCTGGCCTGCCTCTGTAATAAGTCTCTCAGGGAGCAGAAGTGATGGGCTACACTGTGTCCTCTCCCTCCTTCCACAAGAGCTGACAGATATTTTCTCCTCAGCCATGGTCTTTCAAGTCCTGATACTCACCAGCACCCCCACCACTACCCTGTCGCCCTCACGCTGAGTGGGGAGAGAGGATCAACCTGTGAAACAATCACTCCCTGAATTGGCTTTGTGTCAAGGAGAATTAAGTCATGTTCCATAATGGGGTGTGTACCACAGAAATAGCCCCCATGTGTGATGCGCTGGCACAATGTAGATGTAAAACGACTTGTTGAATATCAACACGTGCAAATGAAATGTTCAGTCACAGTGAAGCGGGATATTAGTATGATGAAACTGCTCAGATGGCACAGGGCGCAGCCGTGGCGGGACTTTGATCAGTTATCCTCCTGGCTGCCTGCCCAACATGACTGTCCATCTGAACAACACACCATTACATAAATTGCAATGGAGCTAGGTAAACCAAGCTTGGTAAGAAATGGATCTGATATGTTGGAAGGTTGGACTCTGTCCAGAGCCATGCATAAATCTGCCAACAATTTTCCAAAACTGAGGCATAGTGAGCCTCTCTCTGCAAGCTGCTGAGGTATAAAGTCTGTGGCCTGTAAGCTGTTTCTGACGTACAAAAACCTGTGTTTCCCATATATTCATTCTGCAGCAGTAGTTGTGATGAAGAGATACTGCAGCCTGTTGGCTTGGTCTCAATTATGAGAACTAGAGTCTGGAAGCTGGTTGAAAAATCTAAAATCTGGGGTCTGTGAACTGCTACTGATAAATAAAAACAAATGAAGTTGTATAAAAACTATGAGATGAAATGTATAAATTCTGAGGTGTAAAAACTGTCACATCTGTCAGTTACAAAAATGAGAAGTGCAAGCTGCTTCAGAGGTACAGTGAGGTCAATAAACAACTGTCTCTCTGATTAGAAAGTGTAGAAACTGCAGTCCTTTTAAACAACAGTCTCAGCCCTGCATGCTAGTTGTGGGTCTCAGCTATGAAGCCAGAGTCTGGAAACTTCTGAAGAATAAAAGCTGATTATTCATCTGTTCTAGGTATAAAAGCTGAGTTCTTTAAAGTACATGCAAGCTCTGTCTAAGACATTAAAACTGAGGTCTTTATACTTCTTGATGTACTGTATATAACCAGAGGTCTGTACAAAAAGTGCAGTCAGGTAAGTTGGTCTAAAGTATAAAACATAATGTCAGTAAGATCTTACTGAGATGTAAAATTCAAGATCTCACACAATGGCCTGCTTTGATCTAACGCCAAGAAAGGCCACAGAGCCACAAATGAGGTCTGTAAGCTGCTTAAGAGGTACAAAAAGAAATATGTAAACTGCATTCAGGCACTGGCACCAGCATTTTGGCAGCGTGAGGCCAACACACAATCACTGTAGCTGTGCACAGAAACAGAGGAAGATACACTCGCAGCATTCGAATACACTTTGACTCCCATTTATGCACATAGAGCTGTTACACTTACAGCTGGAGTCATTAAAATAGAAGTGCAGCTGTTCTATCAGATGCATGTCAGATGGACAACTGAAGCGCTGAGGTCTTAAAGCAGTTTCTGCGGTCAAAAAACAGTCATCTGTAATTTGAGGTTGAAAAACAGTAAGCAGTTGTAGGGTGCAAAACCTGGGTCCATTAGCTGTATGTGGGTTATAAAAACCTGAAGCTGCTTTATATAACCATTGGTTTGTAATTTGCTTCTGAGGTATGACTTGTGTTGGATTCCAACCAAATACACCCCCACAGACTGAGTACCAGGTGTGTGGCCTCAGTCCATTTACCTTAACTGATTTGCAACAGCGATTTTTAAGGTGAGTGAAGTCACAGTGGCTTGTCAGCGAATGCTTTACTGAGATGCATTTAGAATGAGTTGCAGGGAGAGCTAAAAGCAAATGACCACACACCATAAACAGAAACACACACACACATGCAGAGAGAGAGACACCATTCCCCAAAGCGTTTCCCCCATTCCATTTACAGTAACATTCCAGAAAATAAAACACTAAATATTATTTTAATAAACAATAAAATTGGCTCCTTGCTTTCCACTTAAGCTGTTAACCGGGTGACTCCAGTGACAGTACGGGGGGAGCAGTTCCTCACTCTAATCCGCATGTAGCTGCGGCAAGGATTTCCAATACTCCATAAATTCAGGGCTTATCTCCAGACAGTGACTAGTAAATGGTAAGCAATGCTATCAATCATGGAGCTTCCTGCTGTGTGATTCATAGTAATGTGTTTCCATTTAAAACTCCCCCGGGGTGGAGGAGAGAGAAGAAGAGGAGAGAACAGCAAGTCTCTAGGCATCAAATTCCCCACAACAATCAATACGTGGAGCTCAAACAGCCCTTGCCTCAGCCTGCCCAGGGAAAATAAATGTATTAAGGTAAGGAAAAATGCATTAAAGGGAAATGTGTTCAGGTGAAGGGAGAATAATCAAGAATGAGGCATCAAGGCAAAGGCTGGGAGCATGTGGAGGCACTGAAAGGCCTGAGTGGAACAGCTTTGTAATACAGTGCAGCTAAAGCCACATTAGTTCAAAGGCAAAGGTCTATTGTGGTCAAGGATCAAGAGAGATGGATGCAAAGATAACAGTGATACTAGATAAATGTGGACTAACTTTGAAACAGTCTGAATGTCTGGATTACGTACTTTAAATGATCACCCTCATCTGCATCAGTAACAGCTGTCAATGTTTGATTCATCTTTATTTGTTTACTTATTTTAGAATAGTGATCTTGGGCTCACTAAAGTCCTAAGAGCCAAATATCTTGTTTTATTCGACGAGCAGTGAAAAATCCAAAATATTCCATTTTGAAATCTGGTTGTCACAGAAATTCAGGAAATCCTCACATTTGAGATGCCAGAACCAGCAAACATTTGGCATTAGTGCATTCATAAAATGAACTCAATGATTAAGGCATTATAGAAACTGCCAGAGACTGTTTTTTTGTCAACTAATAGACTACTCACTTTCAGCTATGTCCAAATACCGTGTTCTCTTGATACACCAATGTTAGATTTCATGAATAATACAGAAAGTCATGTCAGGTGTAATTCTATCTAATGCAACTAGTAGGCAGCGATATTATGTTAATTGTGTAGGTCTGCTTGAGCAATGAAAACAAATAGGGGCTATTTGTATGTATGTACATTTGAAAAAGTGAAACAGCACCATATTTACATTGAGGGAATGCATACTGATACTAGTTAGTGCTCTTTCCCATATAGGTTATGAACTTATTTGCATACATTAACTTATTGCAACATATTGCCTCAATCTTTTACTGCTCTTGCCCAGAATTTTTGGCTGAAGCACAACCTTTCTTGAGTGCAGACAGCAAATAATAAGACCAAGTCTACAGCCACACTAGCAGCTCTGTAAGGCTCTAATGCCCATTGTAAAGAAAATCAAGCTGTTGGGTAGATAGACTAAACTTCTGAGGACATAGATATGTTAATGTGAAGCTCCCAGGAGATGAAGTTCACAGAGATCATGAATGTCTGCATTGTAATGATCCAACAGTGATTGAGACAATCCATTCTGAACCACAAATGTCAACCTGCTGTGGGCGCAGAGGGACAAGTAATTAAGAGTCATCCTCTGGGCATGAAGGATGACTGTACCACATTTCATGGCAGCCTATCCAGTAGTTGTTAAGACATCAAGCTAAAATGGAAGGAACTGCCAACTGTTATACCCTGAGCAACCAACATGGCAAGCTAACCTACAGATGTACTGACCTTGCCATTCGTAGAGCCTTGCCATTGGCATGGCTTAAAAAAGATGGGTATGTGGACAGGTAAGCTGCCTACTCAGTCTGAACATAAAACTAAAATTAATTCAGTGCTATGGTACAATAAAGACATTTGGAATATAATACTTGTGCTTCAGTTTGAATGATGCATGTGTGTAAAATCAGAAAACCAGGACATCATTAAAATAAAAAACAAATAAGTATTTTGCAATATGTAAATTCATTGCACGTTTGGCTTCGTTTGCAAAACAGAAACACACAGAAAAGCTTTGAATACTGACTTGAAATTGAAATATTACTGTCACAAATATATGAATAGCCCAAAATGTGGGGCAAACCTCAATTAGACAAATTACAAGTGACACGTCAGGGTTTTTTGAAGGAAATGCAACAACACTAATTTCCTCCTCCCGCACAGCAGTCAGAGCAGTTAAAGCTCAGTGGGCTGCAGCAGCACAACTTCCATCTACACAAGTATCCTCACCATCTCTATGAGAAGCATCAAGGAAACACACATTATCAATCAGAGCACAACTCTGTGAGGCGTATGAAGAGTACATCAATCAGAGGCTGCAGTGTTTAAATTGCTCTAATGGAACATGGATGAGAGACGAACTGATGAGTATGAACTCTCCTGGTAGCCACACCTTCAAAACAACAAATTGATGTGTGTATAATCTCCATGTGTTAGCTTGCCCGTGACTGCCCGCCTATTTCCCAGTGCCTTGTAGACAGCCCTGCTAGGAAAAAAAACAAGCTTAGTAAGATATGTGACTCACGTCTTTCCCTTAAAGTCTGCCTGTGCCTACAGGCTTATTGGCCTATTTGACCTAAATGAAATTATTAGCGAGCTGATGTATTAAAGACCACCTTCCAATTACTTTAGTCAAAGGCTTTATATAGGTTGCCTAAACACAGATTTACTTAACTGTGAAGGCTCATAGGTGGCCACACATAGGAGGCATTCCCTCCCTGATACTGCTATATGCATTTTAATCCTACACACAAACACACATACCAGATCTAGTGCACAAGTAGTATTCTATGGCTGCAGGGTATACGGGCATAATTTTACACCTGTGTCAATAAAGGATTTACTCAGAACAATTATTTATCACCAACAGCAGACAGCAAAGGTAAATCAACAGCATTGTGTCTATGCGCACCAATGATTCACCAGTAAATCACTTTGTACCATACACCTGCTTATGATAAAGCAGGTGATAAATCATGGAAAAATCTGTGTTTTCCATATAAAAGCATTAGTCTGCCACCTCTATCAAACATGATAAGTGTATCTATATACATACATACATATATATATACATGCTACAGGGTTGTCATTTGTCCTTTAGATTGGTTACTGAATGTCAAAGGGGGGGTTAACAGTTTTCTCATTGGTATTTTTCTTGTTTATGCTGCTGTTTGGTTCTTTTAACTACAAATAAAACATTTTAAAAAGATGCTGAAGTGTTGTCTGGGCAGGCACCAGAAGAAATGACAAAAGGGAGAGAGGAAAAGGAAGGACACGCCAACACAATAAAGTTTATGACTGGCTCATAAGGCTAAACAAAATAGTTATTTATAAGATGACCAGTTGGAAAAAAAAAAAAAAGAGAGAAATATGGTTTCACTGTGTAACTGGATTCCTTCTTGGGGATTTTGGCAGCTTGTTTCACAATGGTAGTCCTCAAAGCTGTGAGCTGCTGGCCTTCTGGACTATGGTAGGGCTGTGGAAATTACTCTAAAATGATGCTTGATTAGTCTGCCTAACAAAAGACAAATAAGTTAAAACATTTCAAATGTCTATTTTTTGCATATTGTGCCCTTAAGATGGCAAAACAATTCACCTAGAGACACACTACTTGGAAAGCTATATTTATTTCAAAATAAAAATGAGCAGCTGAATTTTACCTGTGATTATGGACCCTATTGTCCCATGTTTTGTGTGTAAGAGACTATGGTGATAACAATTTTTGAAACTGGTCCGGTATTGAGCAAGAGCACAGCAACCAGAAGCTATGAAACGGGATACAATATAATCCCTCTGGGTGGTGGCACTTCATCAATGTACATCCACTAAAAGTGTTTAGTTTTTGCTCCTGATTGTTATTCTAAGTGTCTGACAACATTATGAAAAGGATCTCTATAGAGATAGACCTTTTTGTTACAGAGTCAGATCCCTTTAGTTTAACCAGAAACAGCTGGTATATCCCTCCCACCAAAGCCACCAGACTCCATTTACAGAAACAGTGATTTTATCATTGTAAAACACATTTCATTCAAATGCAATAGAAACAAAATAAAACTGACCAAACCATTCTTGGTTCATCTTTCACTCTTCAGCCACCACCAACTCTGGTTTGGTTGATATAAACCATTAATTCACCAAATTCATCAGGGGAGGAGCAAGAAAAAGGGCGGTCATTTGAGAAGCAGCAAGGTAAAACAGTGTGTAGAGTTGAGATATAATCACATCTAACTCAATTATTTTCCCTGGATATAATAGCTAGAGAGACTTAGTGCTGTGCGCTATGTTAGCGCTGCTTTTCTTTTCAGAACTAAATATTACTTTTACACTCAGGTGTCTTTTTTTCCCCACAATTAAGTTATGTATTTGAATTAAGAATATTTGTTTAGCTTCAGCTTTAGTGCTTGGATGCACCTCACTAAGCACACAAAATAACACACAGTATCTGTAAGAATGTATGAATTATTGGCAAAATATCTTCTTCCTGTATTTACATCTATTGCCCTGTTGACAGCTGATAACCTAAAAGCCAATCAGCAGTTTGGACACACCAACATAAATGAACTAATGATAGCATATTGCCTGTTATCAGCAACTAGCCAATCAGTTACTACTCAATTTTCACACGTGTTTTAAGTTTCTCGGTATTCCAGTCTGTTCTGCTCATACTTCACTACAACTGAACTACACTCCTGCAGCAAGCAGCATCCTCCTCTGCTGTTCTGTCCTCAACATGACACACACATGCCACAAGAGGAGGAGGAGAAAGATTACATGTATTACAGATTACGTTGCATGTTTCAGTTGTCCTTCTAGACGCACTGTAGGTAACTTGAGGCATTGCTCCTTGAGAGGTCTTTGTGCGGCTCTGTTGAGTGAACAGACTAAGTAAAAGCATGTTGTTGACTGAATAAGAAACCAACAAAATCATAGCACACCAGAACAGTGCTTTCCAAACCAGGCTGGTTGATCATCAATCATCGCTAGAGCAAATGTCATGCCAGTAAAAACAAATGGAAAGGTCAAAGTTGTAATATTGACCGTTAAGGTGTGTTGACTGATTCACAAAATGAATGCATGCAGTTGGTAACATTTAAGGAAACGTTCCACCTCAAAAGGTGCCGGTTGTCTCTAAGTGGCACAGTGAATTACAGATGAAAAGACAAACAAAAACATCCTTTTGTTCATCATTCACTCTTCTCATGGATTCTATTTTGTTTGTGATACATTTGCAAAGAAACTGACCTATAATATCCCCAGCGTGATGAAACCATTCATAAATTCAGTCAGTTATAGTTAACTAATGTATGTAAACTTGCCACTGTAGGAATAGCAGTTACATAAAGTCTGGGTCAAACTGTCCACCTGCATGCTTGTGTGTGTCATAGGTGTACTCTAGGACTTTAACAAGTAGCTCTACAGCACTTTTTGTGGCTCTATACATTGTACAGTCACAAAGGAAATATCATATGTTATACCATTGCCTAGTCAAGATCCCAGTACATCACACATCAGTAGTAAATGTTGTAGAGATGGAATTAGAGCTGAGGAAATGTATAGCATACCAAATTTACTGTTATGTTACCCACTTACCCATCTACAGTGATTATTAAAAAAAACATTTTTTTTAACCTATGTTTTATATGGAGTTTGTTGTTCCAAGGTCCAATCGGTGCAGTGGAGAAAATCCTGAAGCTCAGTCCACATGTGTGTGGCAGGCATGCTCCTCTGGCATGTGGCCTTGTGCCTTGCTGCAGCCAAAGCATACCATCCAGAAATCCGTAAAACACACCAATGTCAGTAAATCTCTCCTCTTTTCAACTACAAACGTACATTTGTATGTTTGTAGTTTATGGATACTGACCATACTCAGTACTCCATACTCAGTTTCCCATGCATTGAGTCGCTGGTAAGGCCAACAGCTAGCACCTGGCTATGATCTGGTTAACTTATTGCATTTGTGCCAATTAAGTGAAATTACCAACACAAAACAGCTCCAAACAAGGGTCACTTCAATGGTTTACAGGGTTACAAATAATATAAATCTTCAGGGTTCTAACTGAATAGTAAACAGAAACTTAACAGACTTTATCAGACTTAAAACTAGCAGCTCTGAGTTAGTTTTTCACACTCATTTGCTCCATTTCTATCCTATTTTGGATTTTTTTTTTTTTTTTTTTTTTTCTGTTTTGTTTTGTTTTCTTATGGAGAATAGGTTGCTACTGACAAAAAAAAAAAAAAAAAAAAAAAAAAAACAACATTAAAAAAAAAAAACCTCTAATGGACTAGTTGGTTGTCAGCTTTTGGATCCTTTTTGAATGCAACACAAGCAGCAGCATGCAAGTGTAAAGAGAGAATCATGCAAATTGCCTCAAATAAATTTGCAATCCAATATGCTAAGAAATAAATGCATACATACAAGCAGAGCGGTAATCCAAGTGGGAATCACTGCACGATTACTTGATTGACATTCAAATAGGCTGAAACCAGTCAGAACAGCAAAAAAGGCAAAGTAAAAGTAATGCATTGTGACATGAGAAAAACAGCCAAGATCTAAGGTACTATTCTACACCAAGACTCTGTGGCATATTCCCATTAAAACACAACAAAGCCCTAACAAACATGTCACCAACCAAACACAGCCTAAATGGAAATAGGTCTGCTTTCATTTTACTTTCATTCTTCGATAATCGCTCGCAGACATGAGGGAAATGGAGTCAGAGTGATGCTTGGTGAGCACAAAGGACCTTTTCCTTGTGCAAATGATCCATTTAGACTTTGCCCTCTCTCTCTGTGCTTCCATCAAGTCAACACAGTCACAAAACTCATAAATATATTTTACCAAAGCCCATTAGTGATCTATTTCGGAGAACCCTTTAAATTAAACTTTTCAAATAATCTCCCCACTCTTTCATAAGCATACAAAATGAATGATGAAAAACCTAATATTCTGTCCAGGAAAAAAAAAAAAAAATATATATATATATATATATGTTTTTGTCATCACACAATCCAGCCCTGCTGTCTCTTCCCACTTCAATTTGGATGGTCTGGAGGAGGTGGTGAGAGGCCACGTGAAGAGAGATGGAAAGGATAAATGGATGGCTACTGTCATTCTAAAGGCAGATTTCTCATTATGGCCGAGTTAAATCAAACCAAGATGACAATTTAAGGCTGATTAGGGCAACACATTACAGCAGAGCTGAGATTATGAAAGGGACACCCATCGTAAAAATGTAAGAGTTGATAGAGTAGCTGCTATTTCACATCAGGATAAATATAACCACTTCATGGTAATGGCTTTTGAAGTGCTGTCCCCTAAAACTAAATTATTTGAGCTGATCTTCTATATAGAAAGATGTCTTTATCAATCATAGTCCTTGAGATTGTTTGCAGTCAAGAGGATGCATGTACCCAATCTCCCTTTAAGTGACGAAAGGCCTCCAACTATTTGGCAATGATTCACATCCAGCGATCAATACCCCATTATTCAGGTATCTACAATGCATGCCATTGTACAATATAAGTCCTAATACCTTGCATCTATCCTGCAGAATGTCTGTGAACAGTGGTAGTCAAGGTAGAAACGTGCATTGTCTATTTATTGTATACATATATTAAGCAAGGTGATGATGTCTCCACATTACACCTTATTGCAAGATGATTACACATGATATTAGGAGTGCTGCAGAGCACTCCTAATATCATGTGTAATCATTTGTATGTATGGAACCAGGAAAAATCCAAAGTGTTCCCAGTTCCCATACCAGGTCAGTTCACCCAAATCACCAAAACCAAGATCAAGAATAATCTTAGAACCTTGAGGACACCATTTTTATGCGCACTTGAGAATGTGACATTGCCAACACAGTGCCAGCGTTGTTGTTAAGGATGATCAGGATGATCATGTTTCACATGGTTTACTACCTGCTGCTTGGAACAGGTCAGCAATGCACAGCACACCTGTGTTCTGTAATGTTGTTACTAGAATTGGTAAAAGCAAAGGCAAACACATCAACCTACGAAAGTCACCCCTTTATTTATCTATTGCTCATCTGTTTATGCTTAATTCTTCCAGGGATTCCCAATTTTGTAAATAGATTTAGTTTGCTTTGTGCAAGACTGGTGATCAGGCAGGCAGCACGGGACAAGAATGGGAACACAGACGGGCATGAGGAACAAGCAGGGACGACAGAACTACAATGGCAGTAAGAAAACGTAAATCATCCATCAAATGAGAAAAGTGGAAAACATTCACTGAGGGTATGTGACTCACACAGTGTCCAGCATATCATCATAAATCAATCTCAGCTGATATCTAAAATGTTGAAATACAAATCATGCCCTGCTCTTCCCCATTATTTCACCCAACTACCTCTCCCATTTAGTGTGTGTGCTGGTTTTGCCACTATTTGAGGTGTTGTGTGTGTGTGTGTGTGTGTGTGTGTGTGTGTGTGTGTGTGTGTGTGTGTGTGTGTGTGTGTGTCAGATAGGTCCAAAGGCACAGAAGCAGCCTTGGCCAGCTGGTGAGCTATCATTGGGCTCAAGCAGGGACAAAACAGCCTTGATGCTTCTACAATAATAATCCACAATCCTGTTTCTATCACAGAATAGCCACCTGATAACTGTAACAATGCTGTGGGGCGAGAGCCACCCTCTCCCACTTTCAATTTTCTCTGGAGGACTTTTAAAAGTGCTGTTAAATGGGAAGTTCCATCCAGCAAACATTATTTTTAGACAGTGTTCCAACCACCTCAGTTTAGACATGCTCCACAGGATTTGTTGCTCCACAGAGGCTAAATGTGGGCTTAAAGGAGGTCAGGTAACTAAAAAGCTGAACAGCTGCCTCAGGTGAACATTTTCAGACTCTTAAGAAAAAAAAAGGAAGGAAAAGCCTTAAGAGAATTGGGAGCACATATCTAAAGCAAAATCCTTTGCTGAACCAAGAGATATTTAAGAATTGTTTGGGTTTTAAAAATGCCCAACTGTTGTTAATCTGTTTAATCTCATTCCAAACAACACTGCTATCTCTACCTCTACCATTGATCATCTCCCTGTGCATCTGATCCCCTGAGAGAGAACGGCTTGTTCCACATAATGCCTCTCACCAGCCAATCCTCTTAGTGGCTAATAATCTCCTTTATTCCAAATAGGTATCCACAGTTAGCATCATGGCACCTTGCAGCCCCCTCAGCCACAGACGGTAGGACAAAACTGGTTAAATCTGAGTGTGGGTTTGATCTCAAGGGTGATTGACATTAACCTTATTTGCTCACCAGCCACTGCGGCTGGTGTTTTTCCAAAGTTACATGCCACGTGTTTTCATTAGCTACAATTTTGCTGGTGGTAAATTGTGTTTGATTAAAGTTGACTATGATGTTCTACAGTCTTGAAGAGCTAGATTGACATCTCGTTTTGATGTAAATAATCACTGTAAACACCCAATCAAAACAACACAAAAGGTGTAACAATACATTTACAGTTTCGACTTGTAAATTGCTTAGACCAACAACAAAAGAGACCCACTTCACCTTTTCACTGCATCCCACAATCGGTGTAGTACATGATTTTCTTGGTAGGAACAACATGACCTCTACTTTTTGTTTCTTTCCATCTCCGTCTCCTACTCATCAGGTTTTGTCGTTCAAGATGCTAGTACTTTGTCTTGGGTATAGAAGTGGACTGGTCAGCTGGCAGTACCAGTTATCTTGTACAAATTCCATGAGAATTCTGTATAGAGGTACTTCAATCTGGAACATGCTTGAGAACAACATCGCTCCTATATTCCGTCCCTTTTTGTTCATTATTTTGTTGTTTTATGAGTAGTTTTATTCCATTAGTTTTCTGATCTTTATGTTTGACTTCATTCATTCATCTTCTATACCCCCGACTATCCCTTTCGGGGTTGGGGGGGGCTGGAGCCTATCCCAGCTGTCAATGGGCGAGAGGCGGGGTACACCCTGAGCCGGTCGCCAGCCGACTGCAGGGCAACATACATACAACCATTCACTCTCACATTCACACCTAGGGACAGTTTAGAGTCACCAATCAACCTAATGAGCATGTTTTTGGTCTGTGGGAGGAGAGAACCCACACAATTTTTTGTTGTGTCAGTTAGAACTAGAGGGAGACGAATGACCACTTTGTGGAAGCTAGTGGGGATCCAATAAAGAATAAAATCATAAAGAATAAAAGAGAGTTAACCACACTCACTTTACAGCACCTGATATTCTTACCCTAATCCTAACAAATCTCAATTCTCATGATTAAGTATGGTTAAACCTAACCAACCCGAACAATGAAAGAAAAGAGTACTGGCCAATCAGAGGCCGAGAAGGATGGGTCATGACTTCACCATCCTGGGAAAAAAAATGGCATGCCTGCAACTGGCAACTGAGACACAGCTAAGACTATTTGAAGGAGTTTTTGTCACATACCTGCTGCCATGTCTTCTCATCTGTCCACCTGTGCTGTCAGTACTTTTCCACATTCAGCCACACCCACATGCCCACTCACCTGATCACGCACCTGAGGCTCACAGCAATCAGTACAGTATTTAAGCTGCTCTTCCTCACTCAGTCAGTGCCAGATTTTTCTTTGCATCATGCACAACTTTTCAGCATTCTCTATTGGATGGCTTTCTCATTACCAGACATGCCTGTCTCTGACTTTGCTTGCTCATCTGCCCCCTGGTAGATACCTCAGCCTTCTGTACCTGACTACATTTGTTGCCCTGCCCTTCCTGGATTTAATACTGAGTGTGACTGTTGAGTGTTTGGTTCACCAGACATTTCCTGAGACTCACGATCACTCTGGGCAGAGCATCGATCCTGCCTTGCCTAAGAATCTGAGAGACTTCTGTATTCAGGTAGTGCTGCAATTGAGTCCTAAATTAACCAGTTACAGTTTTACACCATTGTTACCGCAACGGCACAAAAAAAAAAAAAAACTTGAAATGACACATTGACTTGATGCATCCGACCAATCTTGGGAAATATCTGCAAGTGAATGACGATCACAAGAAATCATTAACAAAGGGTAAGAAGCCACGAGCCAACAGCTGCAAAGTTCCTCCACCCAAGTTAAGCCCATAGCATTTTGTAAAATATAGTTATCTTTGTTTCCCAACCACAAGTAGATAAAGTCTTCTATTGAGGACTTTAAGTAGCTATACTAAATGTATTGGCAATTATCAAACAGCTGTGAACATCAGACAACATGTTACAAAAAATATCAGCATCAAGGTAAGGCAGTAGGACAAATCAGAGAATTGCCAGAGTCATCTGGATTCCTCCTCTGTGGACTATATATGTCTGTGCAAAATTGTATGGCAATCCATGTAACAGCTGCTGAGATTTTGTCACTCTGGATGAAACACAAAACAATTAAATGACTACCTGACATCCCCATCCCCCAGAAGTTATTAGTGACTGTCAAGGAGTATTTCAGTTGTAAACCTCCAATCACCAAGCGTATATACCAATTAAGACATTCAGTAGATTAAATCAGTTTAGTTACTGTAGAAATTCTGGGTCAAGTGCAACTATGATACAAATTGCAGGGACAAAGCATTTTGAACTTGCCATAGCACCACCTTACACATCTAACCATATTTTTCACAATATTCTTCATATTTGGAGCTGATGGCCTTAATTTAACCCTTTAATATCATTCCAAGAGAATCCAGAGTTTCTGTGTGGAGGGATATTGAGAATATCATTAAAAGTGGGGAAGAATATGTGTGTTATGTCAACCAATTTCCTTTGAACACATCTTATTATACTAGTCACTTCTACTGAAACATTACCTAACCACCAGGAAACATTTGTTTAAGAATATAGCAATATCTGCAACGGCTTAATGAGGAGGGTTCAAATTTCATGCTTTAAGTCTCTCCAATCATACTTCTGTCAGGTCTAGTTTATTTGATTCAGTTTTGTAAAAATTATTTGGTCAAAACACAGACAATGACATATTCCTTTGAGTTCTGGTGGCAAACCAATTAGTCCCAAGTATCAATTCCAAGACCAAATTTATTTGTTAACTGAGTTATTAAGAGTCGACCTCTGTGGTTGTTCCAGCTGTGGTTGCTAGGAGACTTGTGATGCAAATGAAAAGGCTCTTTGACTACCCTGCTGATTCTCCAGCATAGATACAGCACATTATGCTGAAGCTATTTTAGGACACAACAATTATGATTGTCATTTTGATTGTCTCCTCTTACTGTATGTTCTCACATGGTATCTAACTTCCCTCCTATCACTCTTTTCTTCTTTGTCTACTTTCCATCCCTAATCATTCCTACTTCTTTATTTCCAAAGTGGAACTCTGTCTCTCAGGCATTGTGAAGCATTAGAGTGCTGCAGAGTGCAGGCGGCTCCAGAGTTTCAGCCCTAACTCTTACATCTTTAGTGGTTTTAAAGCACCATAAGAAGGAATACATTCAGCCTAGCAAAGAGAGGTGAATTCAATAATTGTGCTGAGTAAGATGTCTTCTGTCTCCACCACAAGTGGGAAAGATCACCAGATGTAACCCTAGATAGAATGGGATAGAAGTGACATTGAACCGCAGTCAGTGTAATTCAAGGTTACCATTTGCAGACAAATAACTTGTGGTGAATCTTACAAGTTCTACCGGCAGTTTTATAAGAGCACAAGGCAATTTTACATTTGATAACACAAAGTGATATGACACCTGCCTCTTACCTAGATGCTTAAAAAAAAAAGTACCAGGGTTTGTAATGATATTAATGATTCAAATTTTGTGATACTGCCCACCCATGATAATAATAATAATAATAATAATAATAATAATAATATGGTAATGGGACACTTGTCATTGCTTGTTGTAGCAGTCGTTTCAATTACCACGACTACATGGTAAGGTGAAATGGTGGAGATGGTTAGCCAAAGAGGGTGAGTTCAACTTTGCCTTACCAATGTGGTTATGGCTGACTCAATGACCATTCTGACACCCTGGGAGATATAGTATACTTGTAAGCCCTGAAATCCACAGTCAGATGGGACAGTTAGAATTTCTTCTCTGTGTATCCAGTACAAAATTAGCCTGGGATGTGTTTAGTGCCTGGAATCAGGGGTAGTGAAAAAATACACAACTGCAAAGAGTACACAACATCAAGGTAGGCTAAAGGCAAACTGATCTATGTGAAATGCACACCTTTTAAGACTGATGCTCATCATTATCTGTAGACTCATTTCAAAGCAGTTAATCATACTTAGTTTATATGGGGGTAGTTCTTTTACTGTGAGGGTAAGAAAAAGTGTAAAATGGCATTTTTTCTTGTGATTGTCTGGCTTGATAAAAATCATTATCACAAGATATTCACTACTGCGTCCTTGCTCGCTCATTGAGAATGAGCTTGTCTAGAAATGGTCCTGTGAACGTGATGTGAACTTAGCTTACTGTATTGGTCTACTAAGCCATCAGATCTCAGTCCAAGTAAGCATTTGTGAGATACTATGGAACAAGGGTTTTCAGACAGGAGATCCACAACCGGCCAATATGATGCCATTGTTGGAAGCATCTGACCTGTTGACCACCGACTCTGTAGGGTACCCATAACACCTTGAAAAGTCAATGGCCTGACATATTGTGTGTTCAGACAGCAGGAGAGGGTGCAACTCAGTATTCCAGTGTTCTTGTATCATTTTGCACCCTGCATGTACTCTAGTTTAGCAGTATTGCCTCACGGTCTACATCAAGTAATTCCATCAACCTTGTTGAAGTCTCTGTCTCTGAAAACATAAGGTGACTGCAAAGGGTGGCATCACATCATCAATACTAATTACCACCTAGTGAGAAGGTAATTGGTGGAAATGAATGTGAAACAGCTAATTTACATATTTATTATAAATGCTACACTATATAAACACAGCTGTGAACAAATAACAATGAACTGAGCAGGCACTATGGTTAGGGTTGGTCTAAATACCTAAACCTAAATACCTTTAGGGTTAGAACAAACTATGCATGGTCTAACTACTTGTCTGAACTACTCTGCCCTCAGATATCCTTCGGAATGCCCTTGCTATTGCTGCCAGCACCACACAGGCAGGGAAATGAAGACGCACTGGTCATTTTGATCTTGTATACTTGCTGACATTATTTTGTTCTGTCATTTTGGGGAAGAAATGCTACTATGCTTTTTGGTGTAATACGACCGAAATCTTGGGATATTTCTGCATTTTCATTGCAGCACTGTATGATGGCTTTTTGACATTATTGTAAGATATTGTGCCTACGAAGGGGAATTTCTTTTTGTATACACCCATACGGACACTAACATGGTTTACTAACATTGCCACTGCAAAAGCATTCATGAAATCAAACCTTTTAGGTTTAATTTTGATCAATGAAAAGTTAACCCTGATTTGCTGAATGCCAAAAAAAAAAAAAGATGCAATATTCTATATAAAAAACATAAAAAATAGAATAAAAATTCAATAGCCTTGTAATAGTACATACTTTCATCGGTCTTTTAAACTACTGAAAATATGGCAATTTCCTTTCATCATAGTTATTCATTTCACTATGCAATCCAGTGCTGTGTATTGTGAAGCCATTTTAGATTGTGCCTGACTCAATTTGCCTGTTTCATCAATGTGTACCTACCAAACAGTTTTTCTAATTACTTTAAGGCATGCACCTCTCATGAACTGACTTTTTTTTTCTGTTACCACTCTTTGATTTATAAACAAATCTTGTTTGTTTTAAGAATGGCTCTCAGGTTCTCTAATGTCAATGTAAACTAAAAGCCCCTTGCACTTATGGTTAAATTCTACCAAGATCATGTCTGCACAGCAGTGCCAAATAGTGAGGTGCATGGGGGAATGGTCTGACACTCCCATCTGACTCAAGCCTAATGGGGCGACAGGGTCATGCTGTTTAATGGCAGTTAGCTAGCTGAGTGACAGCACTGCACCAGGCCAGGGGCTCAGCTGTCACGGATCGCAGGTGTGCTGCTGAGTTATGTGTCATTGTAGGATGCGATAAGGTCGAGAAGAGGCTGGGTAGGAGAGGGAGAAATTGATAGAAAAAGATAGAGAGAAACAGAGCAAAGAGTAAAGAGGGGGAAGTGTATTGAGAGAGCCCTGCAAGCAGGTCGCTGACTAAAAGCTCACAAGATGGTATGGTGAAAATCATCATAAACAGCTATAAACAATCTGTTTTAATCAAATCACATATAGATATTGAACCATGAACTTGATAGAATTACAATTCATTGTGAACATACTGACAAAGACAAAGGAACCTGAGAAAGGGACTCTGCCAGCCTGTGCACTGCTGATCCCACCTGTATGGCTCGCCTTTGTGTGCAATTTAAGTAGGAAATGTCAACGGCAATTCTAATGCAAAGCTAACCTTTTGTGAGTAAGATTACTGCACTGATATGTTGACGCTTGTCATACATGGTGACAAAGAATGTTTTTTGACAATTCTCAGCAATTCTGGTCAGGGAAATGCAATGCCAGTGCCCCTGTGACATGAATGCTGGACCTCTGCCCCCCCAGCTGTGGCAAATATTTTCATGAGGTGGAACAAAAATTAAATAAATGCCGAACCAATGTTTTGGTTAATTTTATCTCATTGGATCACCTGCTGAGACCGACTTGACATGTGAGAAGTGAATATTACCAAAGTATAACCTTTACAAGAGGTGAGCCATGTTTATGATTTCAAAACCTGCTTAACTATACACACTTGCAGTACATTAAAGGTAATGATTTTCATGAAACTGACATTACATTTCAATGTTATTCTGTAGTATAAAGTTTCTCTTGGCTAAGTTATCTAATGACATTTATCCGTATTCACTGGTGGACCAGCGCTTTCACAATGTGAAATTTCTTAGTGCCACCTATGTATACCATGATATCAAATTATATTTTTTTGTTTTTACCATAGATATATAATAGTCTATTATTTATCTGTGTTTTTTTTCCACCAGAAGAAAATGGCAACTGATTTGACTATGTTATGGGATTTGCTGTTCTTGTAGTTCGAGTAACACGAGCATGCACTTGTTTTGAAAAGTAGTCTTAGGTAAGTACATGCACATACTAGGCCTATATATTTTTGGAAACTATCATCAAAATATATTTGCAGTATATTACCATTATGGTAGCCATTAGGCAGGACATAAGCTACATTACTCATCTGTAAGGACCACGATGGTCATTAAACACTGTTTATTCCTTTATCACTTCACGTTTTGTAATTTAATTTTTGTCCAGTTTAAAGGCAAAATGAGTAAGATCTTTCTGTTGTGGACTGTAAACATAACAAAGCTGGCCCCCTTCTCTCCGGTTCAACGAGACCAGAAGGATCCATTTTATAATCTGGCACCTGGTCGCTCACACGCTGTTATTAGCTGGGGGCTACACAACTACTGTCCAAAGGTTGACACCCAGAAATGTCCCAAACAAAGCCAAATAAGAAAATAAAGGCAGGGGGCAGGGTCGCTGTAGATACAGACACGACCACAGAGTGATCTACATTGTTTTTCATAAAAAATCTGCCTTTAAGCCAGACCAAAGAAACCAATGAAAGGACATGTCAATTTTTAAGAAAGAAAAAAAGGTGGTGTGGAAAGAGCAAGATCTGGTTAGGTTGGTTAAAAACTTTATTCTTTGGCATCACTACAATCAGCATGGATTACAAACAGAGGAGAGACCGAACAAGAAGGGATGCGTCAAGATGAAGTAACCAGGCTGGTATATGAGGAAGAGGGATAACAGGACAAGTAACAGAGATAGATGAAGCAGGAGCCATATGACTCCACGACTATCGGTCTACCAGGTTTGTCAGTGTAAACAGATACAAATAAGTATAACTGTAAAAATATCATATAATTGAAAGGTGTATTGTGATAATTGTGTATTGTCATTGTCCCACTGTAAAAATTGTCTCTCTCTTTTCAAAACATCTATGTTGAAGTAACTCTCAGGTTCCATGACTGAGATTTTACAGAACATAATAGGTATGTTGTCGTCTCCACAGATATTTCTAAATGCAGAGATGATGCACCTATGCAGCCACTTCTGAAGCTATAGCCAAGGACCATGTTCATTGCCTGTGATCCGACTGGTGTAAAAAGCCTCATGGAAGTGAAGTTTGACAATTCTTCATTTCATAAAGAAACACTATTCATTAGAGCAAGTAATTTGTCGTTGTCAAAGTCATTCTATTAGGCTGAGAGCAAATAGAAATTCTGTTAGTGGTAAGAAGCTGCTGATGCAAGCCTCTTCTAAAAGCTAAGCAATGTTTTACATCGACTTTGGATGGATTCTTCAGGAGATTATGGCCATCTTTCTTCTGAACAGGTGTATTAGCAAAATGTTAAATGTGTTTGTTAATTACAAAAAGTTTTCAGTGTGTTCCATTGGTGCACGCACAGCTGTTGCATATGTTTTCAGAGTAAATTGAAGGCCGGCATGTTTTCTAATTATACTCAAATATGGTTTAAATATTAAAAAAAACAAAACAAACAAACAAAAAAATCCTGTATTCCTGCTATTATATTTCTCAAAAAATGGGAAATAGTTTGGTCAATCCTGGGAATCTCGTTTCCTGGGTTTAAACCTTACTTCAGAGTGTGTTTGATTCAGTTTAGGAATTGGAAGATGGCAACATATAAGGGGAAGGGGGTGTTGAGACATTGGAGTCAGATGATAAATGAAATGTCCTGACAATCTCAGACAGTCAATTCAGAATGAAGTTCCCAACAAAGCCTTAGCTATCACTGTGAGGAACATTGTGTACTTACTACAGTCTCAGCCGGATAAGTATAGATAGCAGAATTTTTCTGCCCAGTCTTAGATAAAATGCTGAATGCACTTCACAAACAATTCTGAGAAGAAAACTGTAATATCATGACTGGCATCCAGAGCTTGAATCCATCAAGTTCTGCAATCCTACAAGAGGAGGCTGTGTTTTTATTTAGCATTATGCATAATTCTAACATTGAAGAATTGGGACATGGATTACATCAGTTCAAAATAATCTTAGACAGGAAAAATAAAGAGTGGAATGCAGATGCCCTCAGATGTGGTAGAGTTAACAATGTACGTTGAATAAGTCTTCTTTGAGCTATTCAAACTGTCCAAAATTGTTGTTGGAATAACAGCAAGTACAGCTTCATGTAAACAGTTTTTATATTTCTGAAATTGGTCAAAGAAAATTGGTCCAAAACTCAGCTTTGATCTCCCATGGAGGGAAATTGTAATCATTCATGGGCAGTGATAAATAAAATGTACATTAAGACTGAATGTATTTATGTTTATTGTTTCATGTGTATCTTTAGTCTTGTGGACAGCCAAACCTATGAGAGTGCTGGTGGTATTAATATATTTGGTACCTGTAAAATCACATGTTGTCTCACATATGCTGCCCTTGAAATGTTCTAGAACCATAGGTGCTGAAATGGCTTTGCCTCTGCAACTTGACTCTACTACACAATACCATCACAAGAAATACTTTTTCACGGGGATGAAGCCTTGCACTTTTCATTATACAATCTGATAAATGTGACTGTCATAAAAGTCAGTGAACTATTTAAATTACATTCTTGCTCAAAAGGTGAGTGTGCAATGTATTGGCAATTACTGCTACACTGCACACATGGAGTTGTGCATGTATTTTGTACTTTCAGGTGTATTAGGGCTCTTTTTTTCAGGCATATTAGGGCTCTGGAGTTATGCTTACATAGACAGTATGAGGTGAGTGGCAGTTGTTGCACTTCCAAAGCTTAACTGTGTGTGAAACTCATGACAGTCAACTATGACTCTCAAGAAGCACTGCAGGAAGGAATCCAATGACTGAGCTTCAAATTTTTCCAGAACCTGCAGCCCTGGCTTTACTGTTCCACTGAGCTGCTGGGGTTGCATGGAGGAAGGTGGTTATCTGATTATCTGAATAAGCAGAGTAAAACTGAGAGCAGGACTTTTATATCAAATCCATGTTGAAAGTTTGATTTTCGGCCAACAAAGCTAATCAGATTACGCAGTAAACCTGGAACCTGCCTCAGTTATGTGCAAAAGAAAGGAAAGACAATTGAGCAATTCAAAGTTCACAACAGCATTTCCTAAAATAGCACGTAAGATATTTTGTTGTGATGGAGAAGACAGATGGTCAAAGATGTGGATCTGTGTGCTAATATAATAATAATAATACTACTACTACTACTACTACTACTACTACTACTAATAATAATAATAATAATAATAATAATAATAATAATAATAGTATTTTTGATGCTATCCAAGGTTCAAGCACATGGGATTAAAACCCTTTGAGAATTATCTGTATTGAACAGGCCGTTATAGTAACTCCTGAGTGATAAAGTCAAAAACAAAATCACCCAATTTGTTGGCACAAATCAAATCCATTGAACAAACTGACTCCTATTTGTGCTCTGACTTTATTCTGCAATTTTTTTAATATTCTGCACAATATTCTTTTCAACAAATACAAACATCAACAAAACATTTGCAGGAAACATGAAATAAGGAAAATTCCACCGTTTGGGCATGATGGCGAAGAAAGGTTAAAAGTCCTATAGCTAAAGTCACAACTCTATTTCAGATTCATTTTATGGGCTGATAATCAATCAATCAATCAATCAATCACTCAATCGATCAATCGATCAATCACTAATGCCATACAGAGGCAGAGGAAAACACATCTACAGCAGGTAAGGCTTCGGATTTCTGCAACATCAGGATTAATATCTATTTTCCTTATTCTCTCCAAATTGCCATTAAGCAGTGATGTCTACTAACTATGACCTGTTTCTCAGAATGACTCCACAGCATTGCCGACAGCTTTCATATATTTTTGAGCTGTTGTTATGGACCACACTGTGGTGACAATACATTCGATAAGTCTGCTGATTGTAGAGATGGGAGCTGCCGCTTCAGGCTGACACCAAAAACAATCTATGTGCCCCTTTGTGTCAAAGTGGTGTTGTGCAACACAGTGAAACTGTTGCCTCAAGCGATGAAAATATCATCTCACATCCAAGTGCAAAAAACACTATATGGGTTTGTAGTAAATCTGTCTGTGCAGAGCTATTAGGTGCTTCAGGTCCATTAATCAGTGCCCTCTGGAGGCTTTAAAGGTCCAGGTTAAGTCTGATAGGTGACATTGTTTTTGCTGTGACTGCAGCCAGACTGTGGGCTAGAACTCCCAAAAGCATTACATCAGCCAAACAAGTCAGACTGTTTAAAGGGCATCTGAGAATGTATTTGTTACTTTTTTTTTTAACTCTGTTTTACAAGTTCTTCTGGCCAGAGATTTTACTTCTTTCTTTAAAAAAAAAAAAAAAAAAAATATTTTTTTATTTTGATTTTATTTTGTAGGTTATTTTACAGACAATATTCTTGAAGCCATCTGGTTTACAGTATCTGCAGTGAACTTGACTAGTATTTGTGTCACTGTTCTTTAACATGCCTGAATATGCAAACTATGGGCCTAAAATGGGAGCTTTACACAAAGGGTTATGACAGTTCATGTAATAGGTTGAGACGAGAGTGACTCATTTAGAATTACAACGAACCAAGCAGCCATTCAAGTTCAAGTATGATTTGGTAATTCAGCTAATTCCAATAACTGCCTTTCATTGTTTGAATGTTGTTATCTCAGTGGCACAGCTCATGAAGCTCAGATAGCAGAGATGCAATTGTGTTAGTATCCCTTTGCTATCGCTATCAAAGAGCAGCTGCTTATAGCACTGGTTACATCAATAGCCATCCAACCAGCCTACCTTCACTTTTACTGAACCTACACCACCTCATTTATCCGAGGAGGGGATCCTTCTGGCATGCAGCTGCTGTGAACTGCCTCATTTTCATGGAGCAAGTAAGTAATTCAGTAAAGCTTTACAGTATTTATGTCACACTTTTTAAAACACAAAGTACTTCACACACAAAAAAGATAAAAATGAATAAACAAACAATGCAAAAATACAATATAAATCACAGCAAAATGAGAGACAGACCAGACAAAAAGTGAACCAGAACAACGCCACCAGTGGTTTAGCTATGACACTGACTTTCTAGAAACTGCTTGAAACAGTCTGAAGATTCAGCAAATCAGAAGGACGGGGGGAGATGATTCCAGAGGGTTGGGGCTAAAACAGCAAAGGCACAATCACCTTTTGTTTTGCAGTTGGAGCTGGGGTCATGCAGTTTGTAGTTTAATCTGATTCATTTAAGCACCGCCTCAAGTATCTGAGGATAGTGTCTCAAGTATTTGCCGCCTCAAGCATCTGAGGAGGAGTTCTGGCTAGAACTTAAACACTGGTCCCTGGATTGGCACCCACTGGTCATAACTGGTCTAACTACACTTCCACAGGGTCTCACTACCCAGAGACCTTATTCATCGGAGAAGGTGCTTTGACTGGGTTACCCTTGTCAAGGAGTTGCCAAGTAGTGTCCTGAACCACTTGTCTATCCAGCTGCTTCACCCACCCAACTCCACAGATTCACCTGGCAACCATCTGTTGACCTACCGATGTCTTCCATCACCATTTTCCTTACCTACCTCTCCTACATTACTATAGCCATCCATCCAGGCAATTTATCAACTTCACTGACACCGAACCTATTCTACTCATCACTGTGCCACCTCTTGCAACTAGGACATGAACTCTGATCCCTGAGTTACCAAGCGGTGTTCTTAACCTCTACTTTATCCAGTCACTGTGAACCAATTCAGAGTGACAAACATGCAATTATCACTGCAGATATCACAGAAAAAGCATTTATACTCTTGACTCTGCAGCACTGTTATGCCACAGTGGGTATCTTTGAAGCACATCAACAATCGAAGCTGGCAGCTGCGATAGGAAGCATAAAGTAGAGCAGAGTGCAGAGTAGGGTTAGTGATAACTTGCCCTCTGGGAGCAGACACATGAGATCATGTTGCACTTTGTTAAACATGTCTATAATTAGATCAATCTAGAGGCTGAATGTAAATAAAAAATTCTCTTTTGCAGCTCATATGTACTTGCTGCCAGAGGAGTTCGGAGGAAACATCAAACATTCATTCAGAAATTATTTTCAGGCTAAAAAAAATTTAAATGTGTAACCTTTTATGTATTCTCTCCACGATATAGGTTGAAGTATACTTTAAAGTCAGATAACAGGCCATGATTGCTTCTGTGTGTGTAGCGTAAGTGGTGCATTGGAGCAAGTAATGGGAGACAATGACTGGAGAAATGGATGACTCCTCAAAAGTCACCTTGAGTGAATAGAACTCATCATTCATATGTCAAACACACACACACACACACACACACGACCTCTCTCTGCACAACTGACCAAGGTCTTTGTCAACATTAAGGACACCGAGCATGTTGTACTGTACTTGGTGATATTCATCAGCCATATCGCCTACCAAATCTGCCTTCATCATCATTGCTAAAGATGACAATACTGACAGTGATGCATTGTGTGGCTCTAACATTGCCTTGTGCTGTGATTTTGTATGTGATCCTCACATTGAAGAAAGTGTGACCTGAAGCGGGACGCAGTCCAAGGCTGTGTACATGTTGTCTAACACAGTGATTCTCAACTGGTGGGTCACGACCCAAAAGTGGGTCGTAGACCCATTTTCAGTTGGTTGTGGGCCTTTGCCTGGACAAAAAAAAATAATAACATGCTTTTATTTTGAATGGGATTTTTTAGGAGTGCCGTCTATTTGTGTCATGTGTAGGGGAATTAACTTAACTTGGTATTGCATTCGTTAATAAAATATCGGGGCACCACCTTCCTCAGCAAAGAAGGACTGTATGGACTAACTCCTGTAATGCTGATGTAATGATAACAAATGAACCAACAGTAAACCAGTCTGATAATCTGAAGGGTAAACTCTGGATATAGGGATCGTTTTTACTCAGCTCAAAAGGATACCGTCTGACCATGACTTAAATGGAAAAAAAGAACTAATTTATTAAATACAATTATGAATAACGTATCATGAATAGTACGACAAAGAATATAGGTGATCTGAAACAACACGAGCAATTGCAGAGAGAAACTTATGGCAAACAATGGCAGAATGAGTTTGGCAATAGTGAGAAGTAGTTAAAGGGAAAACTGGGGACGCAAATGTTAAGTTAATTTACTGAACGAATGGTTAAGAGAATTTAGGGCAAATTTACAGTATCATCACCTCACGGACCAACTCTTATTGAAACCCGCTTAACATGCCTACTTGGCCAGCGACGCTCCTGTTGCATGTCTGCTCCGAACTGGCACGAAGACTCCAAGCTGTGTCTGTGGCTCCGATCTGCGCGGCAGTCTGCTGGACGAATCGAGCAAACCACGGTGGTGAGCCGGTGTTGGACAGGGATGTTTCAGGGGCTGGAACTCTCCGGTGTCAGTTACAGACGAGGAGCGGCTTCTGATATTTGCCTAGCCCGAACCAGCGGGTTAGCAGATGGCTGCAGGTCTTAGTAATAGTTGGTGACCGTGAAACAGGACTTTACATTACTAACAATAAGATTGAATGTCTCTTCGATGGCCAGTCGAAAAGTGCCTCCAAAATTATTATTACATGAGTAGAATTTTACACAAAAACAAAACAAATCATGTGGCTTAATGTGCCGAGCAAAAATTAAAGTTTCACGAAGAGAAAACAAAAGAAAATACGTCTTCTGAAGAATGAACTCAGGCTACTCAGCGTGATTATGAGCAGCAACAAAAAAAATGACAAGACGAACGCAAAAACAGAACAGAACGAAGGCTTAAAAAACTAGAATAGAAACTTAGACTGAAAAGGAAAAATTAAGACTAGAAGAAGACAAACGGAAGACTAAGACAAGACTCTACAGACTAAACTGTCCGCTGCATGCAGCGGATGGTTCGTAGGCGCGCAACGTCATTTCATCTTGTAAGGCAAGGATTAATTTATGATTCATATGAGGGGCTCATCTGCTTCTCACTATGGTCAATCACATATATTTTGAATGGACAATTTTCAGTGGCATTTCAACATTGTTCACAACATGCGTTAGGCAATTCTTATGAGTGGCTGTCAACATTAAATGATGACTCATGATAACGGAATCATGATAACAATTTCAATACTCATCCTAATATATATGATGACTCAAGGTATTACTAACACAAAATAAAGAAATAAAGAAGGGAAGACTATATTTGCCCAAAATGATCATCACTATAATGGTTACTTATTAATAAATGTATCACGTCAAGCGTATTCAACCTAACCGTTAGGAACATCTAGATGGCAGTATGGTTCCATGATAAAAACTCAGACAAACTTGGAAGAAAAGTTAAAATCACAGCTTTGTCGTTCTACAAGCTACAAACACCGAAAAAGCATTGATATCACACAGATTATAGGCTTGGTACTGTAAGAAAATCCAAAGTTGAATCAAACATATATATTTGGTTATCCTGGTGTACTGGAAAACAAGGCACACAGATATACAAACAGTTTGCTTCAGGAATGTCTAATTTACAACCCATCAGCATTATCTGATTCTGTAGGTTCCTCTAAGAACTGGCACCCCTCACCCAGACAGCTTTATTGTCCATATCTCCCATGGGGCTATCAAGAAAGCATTAGCACCTCCATGGGAAACATGGAGCAAAAAGGCAACCTTTGATGTTGAGGTGTCTGTGTCTCTTGCTCCCCCGAGAGAGTGTGGAGGAGATGTCTCTGAGCCAGACATCTTGTCTCTCTCCAAATTAATGCCATCCCTGTAACAGTTCAAATGGTCAATAGCTCTTGAAATTTGGGGTGTTTTACAACTCCATTTCTCCTGAAGGAATGCAGAGAGGGTAAGAAAAGGTAAGTTAGAGGCCAGTTCTGCTACACATGGCTTGTCATTAAGAGGTGATGGTGGGTACCGAAGCCAGACCAGTTGACATCCACTGGTCTAGAGCAGTGATTCTCAACTGGTGGGACCTGTTTTCAGTGACTAGTTATGTATACTTTTTTAATTTAGTGATAGTATTGCCTGTTTGTTTTAATGTCTTAATAAGTGTTAATCACACTGTAGCATAATGTCTGGATGTATTACTTAGACCAGTGAGACCAGTGGTTCTCAACAAAAAATCCCCTCTAAAATAAAAGTTTTTTTGTCCAGGCAAAGGCCACTTTTGGGTCGCAACCCACCAACTGAGAATCACTGACTTAGACCCTTTGAGATACAAGACTTTTAAACTTTGTTAAAGCAGAATTCTAATCGCAGCCTGTAATTTTGTTGCCAATGAGAGGGATGGAGTGCCTGCCAAAAAGGCTAAAGGTTTGTACAAATGTCTCACCAAATGGCAGGAGGCTCACCTGTACTTAATAAAGAAGAGCATCTCAGTCAAAGTCATTCTTTTGTAAAATATGTCACATGGATTGAAGTAAGGCGTCTGGGGGGATGTGGACAGTGGTAAGGGTGATGGGACGGCCCAGGGCAGGGTGCCAAAAAAATTTCCCTTACTTTCAAATCCCAAAATAATGACACAGTTTCCTATAATTTAACATATACATAAGTCCTGTATATTTACTGGGAGATTTCCACGTCAATTATTTGTGCAGTTATGGTTATTGAAAATTCTCACACCTACAATATAGTTTCTACACTGCTGCCACTTTTCTTGGAAAAGAGCTAAATCTTGTCTCTTTTTCCCAAAAAAATCCAGTTATGGAAAAAAGGGGGCATAAACTCACATAAAAAGATTAGATCCACTGTGCACAGAGGAGGAGGACAGATGTGACTGTGCTGACATCACACAGCAGTGTCTGCTCCACAGCCAATAAAAACAGAGCAATATCACCTATAACCTAACTCTTAAAGGAAGCCTGAATTCTCCAAGTTCACTTCCTGGGTCCTCTCTGCCTCGACTGCAATGACCATCTATCACAAGTTGATGCCTAGCTCGTGAGCCAGAAGGATAAACAACCAGAGTGAGGATGTCTACTAACTTTAGCTGGTACTAGCTAACAATCGTGCAAAGAAAACAATCCCTATGTTTCTCAAAAGCAATTCAGTACATATAAGTAATTGCAATTTCATTTTCACAAATTGAAAATAGGGTTTCTCTCTACTAATCACTTCAGCAGCACCCTGTTTCCTACATCTCCTTCAGCATTGATGCACAACAGAGTGCTAAGTGCATGTGTACCTGCCGTAGAGTACAGACACCATTTACCACAGGGAAGTACCATCAGGAAAAGGACAATGAATCCACTTAGCATCGACTTCACAGCAACATCATGAAATACAGAGAAGGAATCAAATTACAATAGAAACAAATGTGTAATTTCAAAATAACATTTCCAAATAAAGGTCTCTGATCACAAATGTCTGAATTGGAAGAATTTACAATATAAAGAAAATCTTTTGTTGCTTTTAAAATAAAATAGAATAAAAATATATTAAAAAAAAAAAAAGGGGGGTATCAAAAATCAGGCCGGGCACATCCCTCCCCAGCTTGAATCGGCATGATGCATCAGATGAAGCTTAAACATGGCTGGGAAAGATCTTTACTGCGTTTAGTCTGTGTTTTATAAAAACACCATGTTTTAACTGACACGATGTGACAAATTGCTGTTCCTAGTGGCCCAAGATGGTTCAACTCTATTCAATCTAACACACTTTTAAAATGCGTGCACAGTGGAAGCCCAGTGATACAACTGCATATCTGGCAGGTTGTAAGCTAAAAATGTAATTTCGTCCCATGCATATTAAATGTTAAAAGTTGATAACCGTTAGTTGATTGTATAGATTATTAGGCATTGGGCTGGTAACACACTTCACACATAGAACAATTCTGCGATGACTATCATTTTTACAGAAGCTATTTTGTCCCAAAAGGAGAGGTTGAGGCCATTTCACCTTACGAACATATATATTTTTTTTAATTTCTACAAAATTTGGTTAGGTATTATCTTTTGCTCTTTTGCCCAAATCAGGCAGATGAAATATAATGCTAAAAAGTTGCAAGAACTTGATTGTCAGGGTTTTTTTTTTTGTTTTTTGTTTTTTTTTTCAATTAGTTTCATTTCATTTTTTACTTGAAAACAGCTGTTTGGCAAAGAGTCCACTTGTGCATTTAGTCACATGATCAAAAGTGGTAGGTTTGCAGTTAACTCACATACCCTTACATAGTGCAAAATGGTTGTATTCAATATGTATTTGCTTATATGACTTGCCTCAAAACCTTGTATTATGTGGAGTTCCCTATGTAAAGTCACATTTCATGTTTTATTTTGTTAATATCAATCTGAGACTTGAAATTGAAGTATGATTGGGTTTCATTCTACCTTTTGCTAGTCTGTTTTATGCAGTTGTCTGCTCCAAATCATTTTAAAACTAATCACCTGTACTCTGTGTTCTCATTTCATCTATTGATTTGGCTACACAAGAGTTTGCTGAAGCTAATAAAATAGTGCATTCAGTGCAACAGAGCAACAGCAATGCTTAAACATTAACCTATAAACCACTAAATCATCTCAAAGTCTGCATTTATTTTTCATTCAGCCCATGAAGTTATAGCTAGACATTTCCTTATGACAGTAGAGTTCACCTGAGGTACCTTGACCAAAATCTGCTATCAACCCAATATTGCTTCCTGGCCAGGACTATTTTTAATTCTGTGATGTTTGAAAAGTTTAACAAATAAATATCAACTGCTTCAATATTGCCACCATTTATTTACTGAACAGAGCTGTCAGTGTTGGAGCTTGCCAATGACTTGGTGAAGCCTGAGCTTTCCAGATAATAAGATCAGGTATCCCACAAATCTCACTCTTTATTAAAACAGCTCACTTTTTACAGGAAACACACAGACCTGGCAACTCTGCTTAGAACTTACCGGTAACACTTTAACAAGTAAAACTAGCAACATCCATCCATAACACGTCCATTCCAAAATCTACGGACATGATAACTTAGAAATATATGGTGGGATTCCATGGGATACAGTGGCCTGAGTGAAAACCTCATAAACACCAAGACAGTGGATCTTGTGTTGAGATTTTTTTGAGCCAACTAAATTTTGAAAAATCAACAGCAACATGTATTTCGACAATGTCCCTGTTAGACTGGTTAATCCACTGACCTGACTGTGAACAGTTTAAAGTAAAACTGTGTTTAACACACAGTATTAACATCTTTGCTTGAAGATGCATTTCAGTCCATTTTTGAATTAGTTGGCATCCTAAACATTTCTTCCTGTTTGCATTAGTGTGTGAGGTCTTCCACTAACTAACTACTGACATCTGCCACAGGGCAGGCATTGATGGAATCAATCCTGACAAACTGACTACACATGGAAAAAGGTTACACGGATTGTACCAATAATGTGGCAATCAGAGGACTAGACTCTGAGACCTCATGTCATACCTTCAAGTATCTTTAGATCTGCTGTACCCCTTTAACCTCTAACCCACCATGTTCTTTCATGATTTAAGCTCAGCACAGATGACTGCACTGCTAAAGGCCATTGGCTCAAACCACATTCCCACTGAGTTTTAATATAAAGGTCATTGTTTCACAATTGTGCTTCTCAAGTTGAGATGCTTTCTTACTCGAAAACAACTATCTACAGGCAGTTATGAATGTATATGATAGCAATGAAACCCCAGTGCTTTGTCGCTGCATGTTTTAAAGCCTCACCATTCAACCAATAATCTAAACACTGATAAACTTAACATAATGGTGGCCTCAACACTGTCTGAAGAAGTCCCCTCAAGGCTGGGATTTAACCCCTAGCTGCTCTGATAGAGCTATTCAACAAGCTCTAGAGAAAGACCTGGTTTGTGTGGGCAGTTCCCGACTGTGTAAAGAGTGGAAACCCCTCAGTCCCTCTGGAACACCTCTCCCAGGCTGTCACGTCAAAACCAAAGGTATCCACCTATTCAGCTACTAATTTGTGAATAACCTCCCTAAGACCACTTGGAGGCCATTACAACCACCCTCATCAACAGCTCCTCAACCTTTCAAAAATGTAGCAGCGAGAGACAATGGTGCCACTTCTTTGGTGCCACTTTATATCCTCCTCACTGTCTAACGGAAGGTCGGCTACAGACAACACAACAGGTGTCCTGCTCAGACCCACGCATACACACACATGCTTAGTGTAAGAAACCTGCTGGCTG
This sequence comes from Chaetodon trifasciatus, assembly GCA_037975065.1. Taxonomy (NCBI): domain Eukaryota; kingdom Metazoa; phylum Chordata; class Actinopteri; order Chaetodontiformes; family Chaetodontidae; genus Chaetodon; species Chaetodon trifasciatus. Next base: position 3,990,938 of record JBBMOE010000026.1, on the reverse strand, counting down.
CAGTCCACTGAATCCTTGGTGAGCGACATGCATCATTAACAGCTTTTAAACTGCAGAGGCGTCCTGCCTTCAGGATCTTATAACAGGCCGTCCGTCTCCCCCTCCTTACAACATCCCACCCACTACACACACACTCTTTAAAGTGTTACTGAAGAGGCTTAACAACCCATTCCAAAAGCCTGCATGGGGCATTTGTACTCCATAAAAAAATGCTACAAGCTACAAATGGTGCCTCACTGAGTGCCCTTATGGAGCATACACCAGTTGATGTGCTGAGATGGTCAAGGACAGCAGCAGGTGAGTAAAAGCATTTTATCTACAACACACTTGTTTTCCAATAATTGTTCAAAGAGGTGTGAGAATTGTTAGAAGTGGGTAAAAGCACAGAGTCTTGTAGCAACTTATGAAAGCATACATGCATACACACTTTCAAGTCAAATGTTCAGGATATGATTCTGTCAAGACAGGATGACAAATCTATCGTGCTAGTAGTGTGCAGGTTTCCTCTTTGAAGCAGCTACATTAGTGGGCTGATGGAAGGTAATCCTTAATCAAAAAGACATTTCTCGCAATGACTTTCAACGTCAAGACAAGTATTTGGCTGCTTCAGCAGGGTCGACATTGTGCAAGCTGATGGATCTTTGTAACATGAAACTAAAACGTCGCAATAACATATATACTACATCTGACAATAGAGCTGAAAGAAGTGCCAGTGTTTGATGTCAATATGGTGCGGATGCATTTAGCATGCTGAGGATCTCTTATGTGAGAGACTGAAAGCTGTAGCAGGTATTATGGGATATATATAGGTTTGTATTTAAGTGAAGCACACACAAATGCACCTCACTGGCATGTATCTAAAATGATATTACAGTTAGTGTCATGGAGCTGAAGTTAAATCCTTGTTAGTGCACTGGAATTGGCTCTATGAGATTAAACATGCCTTAAAGCGATTAAAAAATTGTTTGGTAGGTACAAACCGATAAAAAAACGAGAATACTGTGAGGCACAGTCTAAAATGGCTTCACAAATCAGAGCAATGAATTGCACAGTAAAATGAATGACTGTGATAAAAGGAAGATGACACATTTTTAGTAGTTTGAATGACCTGCAGAATGTAAACATTGTGTACAGATTTAAAGTCCTATAATATCTGTCTGATGAATCTATTGGTACAAAAAGGTTACTGCCTTTAGTTTAACGGAATATTTTTCGAAGTCTTCAGCGGAGCATTTTCGCATTTCATGGATCAAAATGAAACCATAAAGCTTTAAATTCATTTACGCATTCACAGTTATAATGACGGTAAACCATATTATTGGCAGTACAGGTGCATATGAACAGAAATTCTTCTGCGTAGGAATAATATCTGAGAGTAATTATAAAAAGCCATCATACAGCGCTGCAAAGAAAATGTAGAAATATCCAAAGATTTCAATCCCGAAACACTAAAAAGCACAGCAGCATTTCTTCGCAAAATGAAAGAATAAAATAACCCTAGCAAACATACGAGATCAAAAAGGTGTCGTGTGTCTTTAATTCGCTGCCTTTGTGGCGGCGGCAGCAAGAGCGAGGGCATCCCAGGCGAACCACAAAGCCAAGGGTTAAAGACGATACCATGCTGACTCTCCCTAAACGACATGCCACGCCATTTTACCAGCTCTTTATTTCCCCGTCATTGCAAACCAGCTCCAACTTCCTGCTCGCTCGCATGCCATTCAAGGACGAGGATGAGAGAAGCAGAACAAGGGGGGGAAAAAAGGAGGAATCAGTGTTTCAACAACATTAAGGGAAGGTCATTGTCTGCGGGCTTACCCTGGGAGAGACGCAGAGGGCCTGAACCTGCCAGAACCTATCCACGGCGACCGGGAGCGGGACCTGCGAGAGACCAGAACAACAAAGACAGTTTGTGACAAAGCTGAGGCGCCGCAGTCCGAGAGGAGTAAAATCAAATGTGACATTTTTCATTTATTTGTAAATGCCTCCTTGGCGGCACACTCACTCGAAACGACAGTTGGGCTCTTACCAAGTTAACGGGAGCTGATGGTAGAATAGAGGGATCCTGACAGAGGTTGTAATGAGATGCCGCATTAGGGCCGCTCTCTCATCCACTCTCCCCTCTCTCGCCCAGGAGCACGCCCTTCACTTCCAATCTACTATCCCAACCATTTGGAAACGGTTAACCCTATGAAAAACTACACTAACCCTCTTTGGTGCTCTGATAAAACGTTCTTTGTGGGTTTATTTTGTCAGAGATGCCTTTGATGCTACAAATGCCTTTGTCAAAGGGATTTCGGAGCATTTGGAGCCTTGGGAAGCTTGGAAAATGATTTACAATACCTGCCCCCAAAAAAATAGGAATAGGAGCATTGTCTGAGGCTGCAAGACACTGATTTGCAGTGATGGGAAGTAACTACATAGATTTACACAAGTACTGTACTTAAGAGCAATTTTGAGGTACTTTTATTCTATTTAATTACAATTTTATATTACTTTGTACTTCTGCCAGACATTTCAGAGAGAAATCTACTTTTTACTTCAATAGATGTTGGCTACTTTTCTAAGATTAAAAGATTAAACCAGTGGTTCCCAATATTTTTTGCCATTATCTACCATGTCTCAGATGTTTCAGTTGTTCGCACTTCCTTCCACATCTAAATACAGCAAGTTTTCCCTTTTCCATTAATCATCTCACAACTTTGTGACTTTTTAGAGAGGGCCTAACCCATAGGTTGGGAACCAGTGGCCTCTATATATAAAAAAAAAATAATAATAATAATTTTTATATATATATAGTTGGCCTAAGTGGCAAAACTACCCACAAAACTCAAAACTGGCTCCACCTCCAACTACAACAGTAAGATACTGCTTACATATTGATACATCAGTATCAGTCAGTCACAGGGACCAACATGACTTTTGATACTTCACATGACCATAAGTACCATTAGCTGGTTTACTTAAGCAGGATTTTAAAAGCAAATATAGTATTGTTACTTAAGTAAAGAGTAAAGATGAGTACCTCTTCCACTTTTGCTGACTTACTGCATTATTATATATCTCATCATATCGTGTGTTAAATACTATATATGTGGAATCTTTAACAATGAGCAATGAGAACTTAGCCCAAGAAAACATTTGACACACAGGAAATACAAAATCTGTTATCATTTAAAGTGATTGAACAACCATTAAAAGTAATGATTGAGTCATAATTTCCCCTCACAATCTGGGTCAAACTGGAAAAAGGTCTCAGAGGAAGAGCCAGTGAGAAAATGAACTATTACCCTCTACAAGTGTGTGTAGTGCCCTCTAAACTGTCCTTGCAGATTGAGAGAGTGTGCTATATAGTAGGCAGCATGTGAGCAATGAGTTATGTACTTCATTAAGCTCAAGTAATTTCCCTCCCAGATATCATGTCGCCTTCAATCCATCCTAGCAGCCATGAGCTATATTTAGCCCTATGGAGAACAATGCCATGGCTCATCATAACAATGTAGGTAAAGGTGTTTGGCTGAGGCCAAGTTGTACAAGGTGTCACTAAATTAGAAAGAAACATTCTGGCCTATATTAAAGAACCAACATGGATAAAAATGTGTAGGTTTTCAGTGGCAAGTAATTAATCATCCTTACCGTACTTATCTAACTTACTCCTTAATAATTCTACTGTTGTAATTAGATTCATCATCAGCATGACTTCAAGTCTCCGAGAAACTGTGGTTAAATTTTAAGTATATTATACCTTTACTAAACTGTATACCATTATCCATTTAATTGGGGATTGGGGGCAATGTAGCCACCACATAAATTCTACTTTGTTCTGAATGCAGCAGTGCACAACAATGCAAAAGTGGTGCATTGCTGTGTTTCTTATAGTGGTTTTGGAACAAAAATTACCAAGTAAAATGTCTTTCAGTAGGACAAGTAACATACTGCAATATGAACATTATTTTAGAATGTGAATAAACAGTACATCTTTAAAGCTGCACGGTTTAACTTTTTTATATGAACCTAAATTACCCTACTCTGCAGGTCCCTTCAGTTCTACAGCTGTATCGTTTTAGCATATATCAGCTCACTGTTTTGGTTTTACAGCCGGCAACTTCACTGGGTTAGATCTGTCCTACCACTCGTATCAGCTGCAGCAGGCAAATGACAATGTATAATATGAAAGGGGTCTGTCTAGCTTGTGTACGCAGTCTAGCAAGCTAAAAAGTCTGATGTCTTTTTGTTGAGTGTTGGTAGTGACCAAAACAGAGCTAAAAAGGTGACTGAATATTACACAGATTCAGCAGTTGGCCAGAGACCTGAGTTCAAATGAATGTTAATGTGGCTCAGAACCTGTTGGATGTCGGCAACTGTAAGCTATCACATTTGCCATTACAAAGTTGATGATGCGGTGTATCAGTACACATCCAACAGGTGTTTTCACTTATGTTGTCTGATTAGACCTCTTCTCAGGACTGTGTGGATGTGTACAGACTGCGCTTCATTGACGTCCACTAACTCCCTTGTTGCACCTGTTGAGGCGGGACAGCTTACACATTTTTAATTCTTAATGGTACATTGAGTTTGCTGACCTATTTTGTCATACCGCTACTGGAGGTTTCAAAGTCAGAAATTTTCCAAGTCTATGTACAGTATCTTTACATTAAAAGATTTAAATGTAAATGACCTATGATCAATTATCATACACCAGATGAATATGCCAAAAAAAGATGTATCTATTCTTAGAATTCATTCATTCATTCATTTTCTATACCCCCGATTATCCCTTTCGGGGTTGGGGGGGGGGGCTGGAGCCTATCCCAGCTGTCAACGGGCGAGAGGCGGGGTACACCCTGAGCCGGTCGCCAGCCGACTGCAGGGCAACATACATACACACATTCACTCTCACACTCACACCTAGGGACAATTTAGAGTCACCAATTAACCTAATGAGCATGTTTTTGGTCTGTGAACCCACGCATGCACGGGAAGAACATGCAAACTTCGCACAGAAAGGCCCCGCCCGACCCGGGGATCAAACCGGTGACCTTCTTGCTGTGAGGCACGCGCACTACCTGCTGCTCCACCGTGCCGCCTATTATTAGAATTATTCATATATTTATTTTATAATGTTTTATTGCATCAAGTAAGGATACTGTAGGCCTAACATACTAAAATGTTTAAATGTTAAATGTTTAAAAGGTTAATGAAGACCAAAATGCCATCAACCTAATACATTTACTGGGTGTAGGGAAAGGTATGAGGGGTGTTTTTAGATAATCCTGTTCTAAAATCCAATGCTGTGTCAGTTAAGAGCTCATTCACTAAGATAACTGCAAAATCAATAGAAGAAAAGCTGTAAAGGTTACCAATAAAATAAGAACAGACAGTAACATTGACCTCATCCATCTAAAAGTTGACACTAACTTTCAGTCAGAGCCATATATGTGCCCTAAATCTTCCAGTATGTCCTACTCATAACTTGTATTGAAAGGGATGATATCAGCTATGAACTCCTCAACTTGAAGGTATAAATTGTTCACTAAGCTCTTTGGTAACTAAACCAACCGGCCTCAGTGTGTGGATGGTAAAAGTGTACATTACACCCCTGTAAAGTGGCTGTCCATCGGGATCTGAGCACTTCCAGGCAACATGCCAATTGTGACATTAACATATTTTCTGCCCTGAAATTGCACCTATGTCAACATCCATAGGAAGTCTTTATAAAAGCCTGGCAGGTTTGGCGATCACATGACATCCACAGATGTTTCAGTTACAGCAATTTAATAAAAATAGCTTTAAAATAACTTCTGACCTTGCATTAAGTTCCCCACAGTGGGTGTTACTAAATGGTTATTTTTATGAGCATTTTGACATCCTGACTTTCAATTTAATGCTTTGACAGATTGAGGAAGGGGGGATGACAAAGTGGTTTTTCCATTTCAATAGAAAAACATATTTTTTATAACTTTGACATTAGTGCACATTCCTACAACAGCAGTCACAACTCCATGCATGCCCCTGTGCTCATCCTGAGCCAATAGATCATTACCTTTCCTCGCAAGACCATTTTTATTTTGTCATATTGTGTGACTGGCATGACCTCATATGATGCTGTCAGTGCTATCAGTTGGTCATGTGTTTGCTGGTCAAGCACTACTCTGTATCCTTTATTTTCTACATATCAATTCCCACTGGGTTGAACTCAGGTGGATGGAATAAAGTTTTAGTGTTTATTTTGCAGAGTAATTAAATGACTTCAGGGTTATGAAATCTGTTGAATCTGCATGCTTAGACTGTGTCCAAGTGTCCTCACTTCTGCAGTACAGAAGTAATATTAAACTAATATTGGTTGGTGAAGTAATTAAATCAGAGCAAGTCTGATATCTTTAGAAACAATACCATTGCAGAAAATTACACTGACTCTTTGCATCTGTGATGCCTGTGGAATCTGCATGCTATGCTATCTGCATGAGTCTCCTCACTTCTGTGGTACAATAACACTTCAATAGCAAATAGCTTTTCAGAAGCTGTCTGAATTGCAAGCTCAAACCATGCTTACAAACCTGAATTGAAAAGGATGTTAATCTCCACATAGCTATGGGGCATGCACACCTGCATTTACTATGCTTACATTATGGAATCTAAGCCCAATTAAGCTTTCACCTAAATTATTGCGCCATTCCATCTTCAGTTAAGAAAATGTAGGTTCAATTTCCCAGCAAACTTAACTAAGAGGGAGTGACCTTGCCTGACACAGTGTTAAATGGACCAGCAAGAATGTTTTTTGTGGGTATCTAAAACGAAAGGCTGTTAAAAGTCCACCATTTTCCCATTTCTCTATGTCATTGATGCCTGACAGGCTGTAATTTTCATTCTCTCACTCCAGCGGAGCCTACTGAGCTGGAGATTATGGAGATGACGGTTTGGATTTTTAAGCACCCTCTTCATCCTGTTTTAAATCTCTATAATGTCTGAGCATAAATAAAAACAGATGCCTTTTATAAAACAACTGGACAGTGGAGCTGAATAACATTGTGCTTCAGTGAGCTCACATTTATTACTGTCGCCGCTGAGTGAACACTTCCTCTAGTCAATGTCAATCTACATGTCAATGGAAACCCCCTTTGACTAATGACTCGAGGAGAGCCTTTATTGAAAATCTTGGGTAAAACATTCATTTTCTAATTTCCCTGTCAATGTCAATTTCATCATTCATTCTGTCAATAATACTGTATTGTTCATGTGCAAAAGATTTGCCTGCATTAACCATTTATTGACATGCACAACTGCTGTCAATAGGGAACAGAGCTTTAATTAAAGCTCCAAAATCAGTTAATAGTAGTACTGACCCAGATTAGTTTAATTTGCTGAAGATGGGGGGCCTTACTGACAGTCACTTGCTCCTCTTGAGTGGCAAAAGGAGGATCGAACTGAGGGAGCATGTCAGTGGTCACCCTACATTAAATGAAGCAGAGGGTTTGAATCATCTCCTTGTCTCTATGGATGAACAACTGACATAGTCTTGGCTCTCATAGGCTTCCTCGGGGCAAGCTCAAACCATCACTTCTTCAGGGTTGGTGGAAGAACTGTCTTTCAGCTTACAGGCCCTGGACTGAAGGCTATCATTTTTGCTGCAGGCCAAAATGTTTCTGCACATGTTCTCATGTTAACACAATGCTCTAGAATGAACTGCAGTTACTGTAAATGCAGACAAGTTCAGGCAGGCATTATGGCGACATAATTATCACAGCATGAACATGGAAAATGACTAGGTTAAGACAACTGTTCTCAAAGTTTAGATGAATAAGCCATCTAGGAGCCAGAATATGATTGAGGGCCCCATTGGAAAACCCATTAACTGGTCTCATAATGGCATTTAACATTAAATTCTTTGAGCACCAAATTCAGCAGTAACCAAGTCATGTATTAAATGAAGGCTATTGAAAGTGAAAGCATTTAAATGGACCATGGTTGATAAAAATGTACTGCATGCATTTTATGTTACAATTGGGGGCTGCACAAATTCCGCAGAATTTCTGTTCAAGTTGCATTGAGGCTCCATCTTTGCTCAGGCAAGAGTTCAGAAGTTGTTTTGCAGATATTTAGTTGCATAGCATTATGAAAACAAAGCTGAAGCTCATTTATGATCAATATGGTGACAGCAAAAGCACAATCAAATTTGATATGATTACAAAATATTGTACACACTAATTTATTAATAAATGGCATTTTTTCAAGTAATTTTTCTTTCTTTCTTTCTTTCTTTCTTTCTTTCTTTCTTTCTTTCTTTCTTTCTTTCTTTCTTTCTTTCATCACAATAAATATTATATTGTGGCCTTAATATTGAAGTTTTATCGTATTGTGAATTTTTGGTATTGTTACATCTCTATGGTTGACAGAACGTGCCGTTGCTCTCACTGAACACAGCCAGTCTAGAGAGCCATAGCCACTATTCATTGTGAAATATAGGTGACTCTTTGCATAAAAAAAGTCTTGTGAGAAAGTTGTAAACTTCTGCACTTACACACTGTCTTAGGTGGAAGCTGTTTATTTTCTTTCACATTTAAACCTGTTTTTGGTTCATCTATAAAGTAACTATTAGTAAGAAGGACTTCTGGGGTCCTATAGTTTCTAGTGAAGTAAGTCTGACAGATTGTCTAAATAGAACAGATAAACAGGACTGATCAAAATCTCAGTAGCAGAGGGCAGCATTAGGAGACATGCAGTGATAGCTGGAATTTCTACCAGAATAAGTGGATTTCAAAACAATACAAAGACCTCTCCTGTACTGTGCGAAGCCAAATCTATTTATAACCTCCTGGTTTCATGTCCACCAGCTGTCAAAAGGCCCCATTACACGCTATTAATTCATTTTTTAATGCACCTAACATTCTGTGAGTTAAACAACGCAGTCAACCTTGTGAGTATGTTTTCAGGTTCACTGTGCTCCTGTTGGCAGTGCATGTCTGGCCCCTGACACCAAATTAGCCAGAATTGGCCTTGCAGTAATAAATTGTAAATCATGTTACAAATATTTCATGGTCAACAAGCTTGTTTGTCCCAAATGTTATAGAACGTTCAAATACCGAACAGCAGGTCACACTACAGGATTTTGTAAGAGTGACATTATTAATGCTTTGCTCCGCTCGTCTGGGTTGACCGAAGTATTGGAGTCAATAAATTATGTGGTGTGTTGACGAACTGGAGGCAGGTTTAAAGCAATACTCTTAATGCTGGCATATTGTGGCCTCTATCCCCTGCACCACCAGTGTATTACTGTCAAATTAAGTTTTTGTTCAAGTTTGATAAGGAGGATTTTTTCTCTCACGGTTGCCTTGATTCCTCTATGAATGACTTTCTGCTATGACTTCTGGACCTAATCCCTCAGATGCTGCTCTTTAAATATCATTACCATCCTTTCATTTCATCTTTAAAACCTGCTACTTCACAACCCACCACCTCCCTATCTCAACCACTATGTTCCGGGATGCTTTAAGTGAGAGTTTTCCTTTTCCAGCTGCTGTCTTTACCTGACCACCACCAGCGTTATGTAGTAAAACAATGTTTACGATGTTTGCTAAATAATAACAGTGATATTGGCAGACTGCACAGCATTCTGGGAAATGTCACTCAGAGGCTCATTTCTGAACTCATTTTCAAAATTTATGAGGGATGAATTTTATAACACCATTACATTACATTTACTTAGCTGACACTTTTACCCAAATAAGTGTGTGTGGATACAACCCAAAAATTGCTAGATATTATTAGGTTTTTTAGTCATTGGTTTTCCTTTAATGTTCCAACAGGCCGCCCGTGGACCATAGCAGAATTTACTGTTTATAGTTCTTCCTGTCCATTGACACAAACACTATGTTCATTTTTATATTCAAATTATACACCGTTAGAAAGCTAAAAATCTTTAATCAGTCACGTAAACCACTTCCAAATACAACCACAAAAGAAGCACAATAAATGCAAGCAGCAAAACAACTAACTATATTTAAAAATGACACAACATTGAGGCAACCGATTACATTGCTCAATGATCTACAGATCGCTAACATTCTGATAATGATGATGATCTGGTGACATCCACAAAGGTACAGATCTACTGCAGTAAAAATATTTAGTCCAAAACATGAAAGTGATGAAAGTGATCCCATTCATGACAATATTCCCTCTATAAACCAGACCCAGCTGTCTGAGTTGGTAAAATTCTTCCCTCAATGTGGCATCTAAATCTTCTCCAGATATGTCCACAACTTTCAAGAATCTCCTGGCAATGTCCAACACCATCTCTTTTCTAATAATATTAGAAATAATATGAATAATATTAATTTAATCTGGGCAGAAAGCATCACTGCAGACTCCTCACATCCGGGACACAACGTCTCCCCTCTGGTGGATACTACAGATCGCTGAAACCTTGTGTGTGCACACTTAGTTTGTCAATAAAGTTGATTCTGAATCTGACTTTCCCTACATGTCAATAGCACAATTAACAACCATAGCAATGATTTCCAAAAATTATTTATTGTTCATGCAACTCAATGCCCTTTCTTCTCCAGTTCCTTCTGCATTTCCACCATTTTGTCATGTTGCTACATTCTCTTCACAGCTTCAAAGCTTTTTTCTGCCCTGATATTATCTCTCATGTGACCTCACCATGTAGCACACATAATCCAGACACACTCTCTGGTATTTCCACTTCAAAAGTTAAACACATTGAAGTGTTGTCCTCCTCAGAATCTTGGTCTTCTAGCTTCATGAACATTGGAGATCCTGAAAAAACTCAGTGATTTTGATGATCAACCAGCTCCTTGCAATTTTGACTTAACAAACTTCTCAGAGTTTCCCTCCTACTAACTTCCCACTCTTGTGTGGGTCCTTAAAAATCCCATCCATCCATCCAAATATTCAAATGAGAGAACAGCCAGAGAGCAGAGCAGAGTAAAATACAGGAGAATGATGGGAAAGGAGGGTTGACAGGTCTGGTGTGAGATGTTTTTTTTTTGTTTGTTTGTTTTTGTTTTTGTTTTTTTTAATTGCCATAGTAATTAATACATTTCAGTCTTTGTTAGGTTAGGCCTGGTAGGTTCTGCAGATTGGTGCAGTGGACAGTGTAGCATCACCATTTGTTCAAAATCCTTGACACTGGCTGCACTTTTGATCATTTTGTTGAGGTTGCTGTATTCACACTGTCAGACTCATATCCTTCAGTTGGGTTCATGGTGTATTCTGATTGGCTGGTGTAAATATGACTTGATGACATGGTGCCGTGAACCCTGTTGTTTTGTAGTTTTCCTTTGTAGTGTATATGAGGTTATTTTTATAGTTAATTAGCAATTGTAGAAGAACAACAGATGTGTAGAAAGTATAACAAATTGTATTTTACTAAATGAAATACAGTAGGGTTAAATACACCTTGTCACCTTTTTGTACTTAAAATTTAGTTTCACATTTGCTGAGTTGAATGTATGCTGCTTGTTTCAAGCAGACAAACCAGGTGAGCTTTGTTTGTTCTTGGTAGTTACCAGTGAAGTATTTACAGCTACTGGGACTTTTGGTAACGTCTGATAAATTATGAAAGTATCCAGATGTACGTGGTTGACCATGTTCCATTCAGCGAGAAGAAAATAGATGTTTGAACTATATTCTCCTGTATGGTTTCCATCATTCTCATTTGTTTTGCATCTTGTTTTCAGTTAAAATCTGAAGACTGAAGATTGATCAAAACCTGTAAGTAGTTACACATATCTTTAAGTAATATGGAACTCTGAACTGTTTCAGTTCAGTTGGTTTTGATGAATTAGGATCTTCAGGTTGAACTTTAACTATAGCTTGATCAGAGCAAATAATAAACACACATTGTGTGAGGAGAGGTTTTTTTAGTTTTACAGTGTCTGAGATAAACAGGGTGATGGACTTGGAAATGGACATGGAAAGCATCTGGGCATTTCGGCACATTGGTTCCAAATATTGATGAAAGTTGCAAGGTGGTAGATGATATGACTGAAGTTTAAAACTTCAGACCGTTGGCACACAGTGCCAGTTGAGGAAGTTTGTGAAAAGTTTTATTGTCATACTTGGGAAGGCAGGCTGAATACTATTACTACTACAACTACTACTACTACTACTACTACTACTAATAATAATAATAATAATAATAATAATAATAAAAATAGTGGTGCTGTCAAAAATATCGTGTTATTAACACGTTAACGCAAATCAATTTTAACAGCGTCATTTTTTTTATTGCGAGATTAACGCTCTTTGTGACCTAGTGAACTTGTAGTTTTTTATAAGCTGTGGCCACTGCTAGTAACGTTAGAAAAACTACAGGATCCAGTTGTAAACTGGAAACAAAACAATAGGCACGCCCCATGCACGTGTTTGGTCTTGCCTGCTCGCGAGATGTAAAAGAGTAGGCTACCAGTTTGTGTGGATGTCAAGCACGAAACGCCGAAATGGATGCGAACCAGACTCTGAATGGAAAGTTTAGTTTCAAAAAGTTGCCAAGTGGGTCGACTGACAAGACCAAAGTTATCTGTGTGTATTGTTGGTGTGAACTGAGTTATCACCGTAGCACATCCAGTCTGAAATACTACTTGATGGCCAAACACACGGCTAATGCGAATTCTC